>PJEM01012007.1:0-49959 GCA_004023845.1 Helogale parvula
ACACCCCAATGACGGGTAACTTGATGTCCCAGGGAACGGCGACCTAAGACAGGCATCTTTCCTTGCTAATATAAAGAAGGGGGAACTGTGGGAAGCCGCAGAAGGCAAGATGGCGCCCTGGCGTTCTGCCAGGTCTCGCGATGCCTTTTTCCCTGGGCTGCTGAGTCACGGGATGTTTTTCCCACTGCTTGCTTCCGGCCCCCCCTAGCCTGTTGTAAGTTTCCGTCACGTGTGCTGTTTTGCTCTGAGGCTGCGTGGCACGGGCGCTGCACGTGATCAGCAGCCTTGAGCCAATCCTCTGGGGCCACGTAAGAGGTGGGAGGGGCTAAAGAGTATATAACCCGCTGGGGACTGGGGGAAGGGGAGAAGAAAACAAGAAGAAGAAGAATAAAGACGGCTCTGCAACGAAGTCCAGTGTCTCGTCCTTCCTTCCCACCGGCAGGTGTGGGGCGCGACAAGATAGGATATTGATTTATATTTATTATCCAAAATGGCTATACACCATGTTAAAATAGTTACAATTTGTCACTCCGTGCTATTATCCTTTTTAGCATTGCTAAGTGCCTTAATGTGAAGGTGTTTTTCAAAAGTAACAATTAGCAATGCAATTCAGAATATTCTTAATTACTGAATTCATTATTTGTTTTCCATTTAGAACATTAAGACATCTCTGTGAGATTATGTCAGTGTAACCTAGTATGTACTGACATTTTCTCTGGCCTTGAGGAAATAATTATTTAGTATATGTAGGGAAACTTGTAAATTTGTTAAGTATTTTGAGTTAAATATCTTTGTGGACGTATATAAATAACAAGTGTTGCACTGTTGGTGTCTACTGTCTGCTAACAGTAACACTGAGACTTAACACTGAATATAACAGCTTCCCAGATATCTAATTATCCTTGAACTAACCAGCATGGATTACCCATGGAACTATTAAACCCTGTGGAAATTATTTTTATTCCTAGGCTTTATACCAGTTTTCTCTGGAGCAGTAAGTGAGCTGATATAGTTGAGCAAGATATCCACTGGAAGGAAAAGGTTTTTTTTTTTTTTTTTTTTTTCAAAAGTTCTCCCAGGAGGCCAGAATTAAAGCTGAGATTTCAGTGTATGATATATTTGCAATTAAGTCAATATAAATTCAAATTCAAAATCCAGATGTGCCCAAATAGTCCACAACATGGAGTTGATAATATTTCAGGGAAGTTTTTAAACTCAAAGCTGTCATATTATCCATTTTCAGGGGTAACAAGTTCCCAAACAATTTTTTAAGTACAATGTGATTTGGAATAACATCTAACATTTGACAAATGTTAAAATCTCCGAACTTAATGTAGTTGCCCTATTCAAGAGAACTGTGTTGCTAGTATAGATTAGGTAGCTACTGCTGATAGAAATAGAGATTTAAGTAAAAATGTAAATAACTTGCTGAGCTCATGGGGAAATACAGACACACCTGTACCTCTGCAAGCTATTTGTTTTGTGAAATCTGGAAATTGCCTTTTGTGACAGGAAACTCCATGCTGCTTGCTCAGCTTCATTGTTGAACCTTCTGACTTGGCATAGAAAAAGTGGAATTCTGGGTCTGATGAGTTTAGGGATTTAGCACACATCAAAGAACGAAACTCTTTCATTTTGTTCAGACTTCTTTTACTGTTCAGCATCTTGTAAACATGAATCTGTAATAAGATTGAATGGAACGATTCCTGCCATTCTTGAAATTTTCCTTTCTTTCCTCCCTTCCACTCCCACCATGCTCCTTTTTGAGGGCAAACGTGACATGCGGGATACTGAAAGGAAGCAATCCTGTGCCAGAAATCTATTTAAATCAAATATCTTGGAACCACACTGCTTACAAATGATTCACTTCAATTATTATATACTCAAAACTCTTCTAGGCACTGCGGGGAATATAAAATATGAGAGAAATAGATCTGTCTTCTAGTAAAAGGAAACTCATTGAAAAACAACATATACCCAAGTAATAAGAATTTTTGATGTCTATTTGATTGTTCTTATCTTTATGATTAGGATGGGTATCAGCTATACATGATTTATGTCCGGTCCCGCCCCGGCTGGGGGGGGGCGGTAAATCCTTGCGGGTCCGTTCCTGAGGGAGGGAGAGAGAGAGTAGGGCAGGAAGGGGAGCACAGAGAGTGAGGCAAGACAAGAGATTCTGATCAAGCACCCATTTATTAAGCAAATAATCCACACCTATATAGGATTTGGGGCAGGAAACTGACCCAGGTTGGTTGCCAGGTAACAGAGTCAAATGATTATTAGAAAAAGGGGAAACCGAAACTGAAACTCCGAACACAGCATCAAAAGGAGAGCCCAGACTTTCGTCTGCAATACCGGGCAGGGGAAGATTAACGCTGCATAAGCCCGAATGCAGTTGATCTTTTATTCATTTTGGCTTTTTCTCGTCTGGCCCAGTATGACTGTCTCCGAATCCTGGACCAGGAAATGCACTCTCCTAGCCTCCAGATGTAAATCTTGTTTTTTTGGTTGCTCCCTGGAGAGTGATATATCCTTGCCTGAGGCGGCCAAAACTTGGCAGCTCCCAACAGATTTAATTACATGAGACAGTTTCTAAAATTTCTGTCTTTTCTGTTTTTTTTTCTATTTTATGCATGTCAGTGTATGTATATTTCTTCTACTTGTTTCATGTATTTTTTTTTTATCTAATTGTATTTCAAGGCACTAATGACTCTACTTTCAGTGGTAAAGAAGACACTGGACATTGATACCCATGGTGTGGTATGCCAATAGAGATATACAAAATATCACCATTGGGTAATATGAATCAAATACTTATAAAAAGGAAAGTTCTGGGTGACTACATATTTGATACCTTAAAGTATTCTTGTCAAACTAATGAATATGAGATCGGCTTGTTGCTACTGACTGCATTGGAGGATATAGGGAGAGAGAATGAACTCAGGGCTTCTAATTCTTAGCTCAACTTCTGCATAAATTACCTGAAATTTTCTGTTCTTCCTTGAAAGAAACCCATATTTCCTGTAACAGAAGGTCTGAAATTCTTGAACACAAAATTCAGAGAATCGTCCTGTGAGTGGATGATTTGAAACTCCAAACTTATAAGGTCTCATCTGTTAATTTGGAATTATTTTGATTCTGAAATTTGGAATGTAGACATATGGACAGCTCCTGATAGTGTTGAATATAATGAACCTCCAAATTCAGAGTCTTCTTTGCCAAGAGGATCAGCTCTACCATCCCTGTCAGAGGAATTGTATCCTATTTTGCCTAAGGATTTTTAATGTCCATCCCTGAGGTAGTTACTTTGTAACTACCTTGTAGATTCTCCTCAGGACTTATCTCAAATTTCCATCTTTACTTCTAAACCTATGATTAGAGGCAAGTCCCAGCAGACCCTAAATGGTAAGTTACAAAGTCAGACCCATGAGGAAGTGCACTAGACTCCAAAATAATGGCATGCCTTTTTTTCAATTTACATAGAAATATTGAGAACATATGCGGGAATAGATATTAAAAATTTTGGATAATGGTGGAAGGAGTATAAAGTGGGATCAGACTGAAATTATTAATATGGACCCACTAAGAATATATTAAGTGTTGCTGCTCAAGAAGATAGAGGTCTCTAACAATTTGTATGGTTGGGTGGCTGAAATATGGACCAAGAAGTGCTTACACTAAACCAAATTGAAATTTCAAAACTTTCTTGATATACTGAAAAGGAAGGTATCCAAAGATGTAGGGAGATTGAAATGTTATGGTGTATTTATTATGTAAATTCTGGATACTAACATCAGGAGGGGCCAGAGGATAATCCTTTCCCTATAACTCTGCAAAATTGACTTGTGAAGTGAGCCTCAGAATTGTTTATGAAGTCTGTAGTTGCTCTTGTCTATAAGAGATATTACAGTGGGAACTGCTATCACCAAAATAGCACTTTAAATGTAGTGGGGATAACTGGATCTTAAGATTGCAGGTGCCAAGTGGCATTATGTAATTTCCAAAGGCAAGAGGGATATGGTTACTATAGTTGACAATGAAGTCAAAGCAATAATATGAATAGTCTGACTCACGGAGACCTATGGTTTTGGCTAGTTGATCATGATTTTTATAGAAGAGAAATATATAGGCAGTTCACTGAGTTATTTCTTGATCTGTATAAGCAAAAATATTATGGGTCAAGTGAACAGCAGTCTACAATTAATTACTAAAATAGAGATTCATGGTTCCTGAATAAAGTCTGAGACTTGAGCCAGTGTAGAGGCATAGAATTATTTGAATAATGGGAAGCCTGGATTTCTTTGAAGAAGGACTCCAGTATACTCCCAAAAATTTATAGTGTTAATTTTTATTGTGGCTTTCCCCAAAGAAACCTACAGCCTTTTTACCAGGGTGGCTATACATTAAGAAAACAGAAAAATCAGATTTATCAGGTATTAATGGACTCTGGCTCCTGGTTCCTGGCTCCAAACTGATAGTAATTCCTGGAGACTCAAACTGAATTTATGGACCATCACTCAAATTAGTGGTTTATACAAATCAGGTAATGGAACATCACACTTTGGGTCTTGTGTGTCTCTAAATTCATTTTTTTGGAGAATTTCCCCAGTTCTAGAATGCATAAATGGAATAGGAATGCTCATTAACAGGCAGAATCACCACATTAGTTCCTGATCTGTGGAGCAAGGGTTGTAATGATATGATATGAAAGGCCAAATGGAAGTCACTAGAACATTATCTATTTAGGAAAATAGCAAAAAAAAAAAAAAATCAGTACCACATTCCTAGGAGGGTTGCAGAAATCAATACCACCATCAAGGACTTAAGAAATGCTGGGATGGTGACTCTCAGTACGCCTCATTTAACTCACCTATTTGACCTGTGCATAAAATGGATGAATCTTGAAGTATAAGAATAGATCATCATAAACTTACCCAAATGATGATTCTTTTTTAAAATAATTTTATAATAGTTTATTGTCAAATTGGTTTTCATATAACACCCAGGGCTCATCCTCACAAGTGCCCTCCTCCATTATCACCACCACCCTCTCGTTCCCCCTTCCCCTCCCCCACCCATTCAGCCCTCAGTTCATTTTCAGTATTCAGTAGTCTCTCATGATTTGCGTCCCTCTCTCTTCCCAACTCTCTTTCCCTCTTCCCCTCCCTATGGTCCTCTGTTAGGTTTCTCCTGTTAGACCTCTGAGTGCAAACATATGGCATCTGTCCTTCTCTGCCTGACTTATTTCGCTTAGCATGTCACCCCCGAGGTCCATCCACTTTACTACAAATAGCCAGATTTCATTCTTTCTCATTGCCATGTAGTACTCCATTGTGTGTGTGTGTGTATATATATATATATATATATATATATATATATACATTAAGAAAACAGAAAAATCAGACTTATCAGGTATTAATGGACTCTGGCTCCTGGTTCCTGGCTCCAAACTGATAGTAATTCCTGGACACTCAAACTGAATTTATGGATCACTTATATATATATGGACCACATATATATATATATATATATACCACATTTCTTGATCCATTCATCTGGTGATGTACATTTAGGCTCTTTCCATGATTTGACTATTGTTGACAGTGCCGCTCTGAACATTGGGGTACATGTGCTCCTATGCATCAGCATTTCTGTATCCCTTGGGTAAATCCCTAGCAGTGCTATTGCTGAGCCATAGGGGAGTTCTATTGATACATTTTTGAGGAACCGCCACACTGTTTTCCAGAGCGGCTGCACCAGTTTACATTCCCACCAACCGTGTAGGAGGGTGCCCGTTTCTCCACATCCTCGCCAGCATCTATAGTCTTTTAATGTGTTCATTTTAGCCACTCTGACCAGCATGAAGTGGTATATCAGTGTGGTTTGGATTTGTATTTCCCCAATAATGAATGATGCTAAGCATCATTTCATTAGTCCGTTGGCCATCTGGATGCCCTCTTTGGAGAAGTCTCTGTTCATGTTTTCTGCCCATTTCTTCACTGGATTATTCATTTTTTGGGTGTGGAGTTTGGTGAGTTCCTTGTAGATTTTGGATACTAGCCCTTTATCTGATGTGGCATTTGCAAATAACTTTTCCCATTCCATCAGTCACCTATTAGTTTTCTTGGTTGTTTCCTTTGCATTGCAGAAGCTTTTTATATTGATGAGGTTCCAATAGTTCATTTTTGTTCTTGATTCCCTTGCCTTTGGGGATGTGTCGAGGAGGAAATTGCTGTGGTTGATATCAAGGGGGCTGTTTCCTGCTTTCTCCTCGAGGGTTTTGATGGTTTTCTGTCTCACATTCAGGTCCTTCATCCATTTTGAGTTTATTTTTGTGTATGGTGTAAGAACGTGTTCTAGTTTCATTCTTCTGCATGTTGCTATTCAGTTCTCCCAGCATCACCTGCTAAAGAGGCTGTCTTTTTTCAATTGGATACTCTTTCCTGTTTTGTCAAAGATTAATTGCAGTGTTAGCAGGTTTTGTACTCGTCTGCTTCCAAGAAGGGACCTGGAGCAACTTTGGAGAAACTTCTGCTGAATGAAACAAGTTGGATGGGGCAGTTCACAAGAGATTGCAGGAGAGGGCATGAGGTATTAGGGAGGTAAGTGGGAGTATCCCTGTTTGCACTGGTTCCCGCAGGTGTCCCACTTTCTAGGCTCGGGGGGCAAGGTGCCTGCCAGTTTTTTTGTTTCTGGCGAGGTTTCCTAAAGATCTGTATGTGTTCTGAGTTTAGTAAATTTATTTGCTTCATGAACATCCCATGTTCTTTTTTTTAAAGCTTATTTATTTATTTTGAGAGAGAGAGAGAATAAGTGGAGAGGCAGAGAGAAAGAGAGCCAGAATCCCAAGCATGCTCTGCACAATCAGTGCACAGCCTGATGTGGCACTCAAACTCACAGATCTTGAGATCATGACCTGAGCCAAGATCACGAGTAGGACACTTAACCAACTGTGCCACTAAGATGCCTCTACCGCAGGTACTTTTTTAAAGTGCTGCTTCTTTGCTGTGTCTTTGCAGAGTTGTTTGTTATGTTGGCTCTTTAAAGGCAGAAAATGCTTCCTATCACCCTGAAGCTCTCCTAGAGCTCTAGAGCTGCTTTTTCCTAGAGCTGTTTTTAAAATTCCAGGTATTAAGTTCCACTCCTTGTAAAAATGCATGAAGTTAAGCTCTTCTTTCTTTCACAGCTAAATATTATGGGAATTTATCGTCTCAGTACATGTCCCCCGTGCCTAGAATGGGATCTGTTCCTCATTTTCCATGCTTGTGTTTCTCCCATTTGTGGTTAATCTTTCAGGTCAGTTTGGCTCCCGACCACATCTTGGTCCTTCCTGCCATTTTTGATGTGGCTTCCACTCTAGAATAAATTGTGGAAAGACTGTTCTGCCAGTCTTCAAGTAATTTTCTCTGTTAGTTCCACTGATGTGGGTTTTTGCTAGATGCATCCATGAGTTTAAGACTCTTATGCTGTACTGTTTTCCCTAGAAGTTATATCATATCTTCTTTATATGTTTATCTATAAATGGACATGTGGGCTGCTTCCTTACTTTGGCTAGTATAAATAATTCTGCAATAAAATTAGAAGTGTATATATATTTTTGAAATGGTGTTTTTGTTTTCTTTAAGTAAAAATCCAATAGTGAAATTACTGAATCACAGTGAAGAAATGGGCAGAAGACCAGAATAGACTTGATAACACTAGAAATATGTCCTTTAAATCACGAAGAAAGATGTTTGCTATTATTCATATTTATACTATTTCTAGGCTTATACAGATGATGTAAATGCTATATCAGAATTTTAAAGTTAGATTTCAAAATAAACCTTGATTCAAACCACACTGAGATACCACCTCACACCTGTCAGAGTGGATAAAATGAACAAATCAGGAGAATATAGATGCTGGCGAGGATGTGGAGAAACGGGCACCCTCCTACCCTTTTGCTGGTAATGCAAAATGGTACAGCCGCTCTGGAAAACCATGTAGAAGTTCTTCAAAAATTTAACAGTAGAACTCCCTTAGGACTAAGCAATAGCACTGCTAGGGATTTACCCAAGGGATACAGGAGTGCTGATGCATAGGGGCACATGAACCTCAATGTTCATAGCAGCACTTTCAACAATAGTCAAACATGGAAAAAGCCTAAATGTCCATCAACTGATGAATGGATAAAGAAGATATGGTTTATCTATACAATGGAATACTACATGGCAATGAGAGAATGAAATCTGGACATTTGTAGCAACATGGATGGAACTCGAGGGTGCTATGCTAAGCGAAATATGTCAGGCAGAGGACAGATACCATATGTTTTCACTTATAAGTGGAACAGGAGAAACAATAGAGGACCATGGGGGAGGGGAAGGAGAAAGCTAGTGGAAAAGAGGGAGGGAGGCAAACCATGAGACACTCTTGACTACTGAGAACGAACTGAGGAATAATGGGGGTGGGAAAGAGGGGAAGGGGAGTGATGGGCATGGAGGAGGGCACTTGTTGGAATGAGGACTCAGTGATACATGGAAACCAACTTGATAATAAACTATAAAGGGAAAAAAAGGAAACAATATTGGATCATATAACATTTCTATTTTCAATTTTTTGGTAATCTATAGATGTATTCCAGAGTGGCTGTACCGGTTTTAATTCTCATCATCAGTGCAAAATTGCTCACTTTTCTCTAAATTCTAACCAACACTTGTTTCTTGAGCTTTTAATTTAGACATTCAAACAGGTGTGAGGTAATATGTCATTGTGGCTTTGATTTTCATTTCCCTGATGATGAGTGATACTAAGCATCTTTTCCTGTGTCTGCATGTCTTCTTTGGAGAAATGTCTGCTTATGTCTTCTGCCTATTATTTAATTGGGTTACTGGGGGGATCTTGAGTTACAGACATTCTTTATATATTTTTGATACAAATCCTTTATCAGATATGTTATTTGGTTTTTTTTTGAGGGTTTTTTCCCATAATATTTTATTGTCAAATTGTTTTCCATACAACACCCTGTGCTCTTCCCCATAAGTGCCCTCCACCATCACCACCACCTCTTTTCCCCCCACCCCTTCCCCTTCAACTCTCAGTTCATTTTCAGCATTCAATAGTCTCTCAAATTTTGCATCCCTCTCTCTCCCCAACTCTCTCTCCCTCCTCCGCTGCCCCTGGTTCTCCATTAGGTGTCTCCTGCTTTCCTGTTAGACCTATGAGTGCAAACATATGGTTTCTGTCCTTCTCTGCCTGGCTTACTTCGCTCAGCATGACACCCTCATGGTCCATCCACTTTCCTACAAATGGCCATATGTCATTCTTTCTCATTGCCATGTAGTACTCCATAGTGTATATATACCATATCTTCTTGATCCACTCATCAGGTGATGGACATTTAGGATTTTTCCATGTTTTGGCTATTGTTGACATTGCTGCTATGAACATTGGGGTACATGTGCTCCTATGCATCAGCATTTCTGTCTCTCTTGGGTAAATCCCCAGCAATGCTATTGCTGGGTCATAAGGGAGTTCTATCGATAGTTTTTTGAGGAACCTCCACACTGTTTTCCAGAGCGGCGGCACCAGTTTACATTCCCACCAACAGTGTAGGAGGGTGCCGGTCTCTCCACACCCTCTCCAACATCTATAGTCTCTTGCTTTGTTTATTTTAGCCACTCTAACTGGCGTGAGGTGGTATCTCAGTGTGGTTTTGATTTCTGTTTCCCTGATGATGAGTGATGTTGAGCATCCTTTCATGTGCCTGTAGGCCATCTGGATGTCCTCTTTGGAGAAGTGTCTGTTCATGTCTTCTTTCCATTTCTTCACTGGGTTATTAGTTTTGTGGGTGTGAAGTTTGGTGAGTTCCTTGTATATTTTAGATACTAGCCCTTTATCTGATATGTCATTTGCAAATATGTTTTCCCATTCCCTTGGTTGCCTATTAGTTTTCTTGATTGTTTCCTTTGCCTTGCAGAAGAGTTTTATCCTGATGAATTCCCAAGGGTTCAGTTTTGCTTTAATTTACCTTGTCTTTTAGGATGTGTCGAGTAGGAGATTGCTGCGGTGGAGGTCTAGGAGGATTTTTCCTACTTTCTCCTTGAGGGTTTTGATGGTTTCCTGTCTCACATTCAGGTCCTTCAGCCATTTTGAGTTGATTTTTGTGAATGGTGTGAGAAAGTGGTCTAGTTTCATTCTTCTGCATGTTGCTGTCCAGTTCTCCCAGCACCACCTGCTAAAGAGCAGTCTTTTTTCCATCGGATACTCTTTCATGCTTTGTCAAAGATTAATTGACCGTACATTTGTGGGCCCAGTTCTGGGTTCTCTATTCTATTCCATTGGTCTATGTGTCTGTTTTTGTGCCAATACCATACTGTCTTGATGATGACAGCTTTGTAGTAGAGGCTAAAGTCTGGGATTGTGATGCCTCCCGTTTTGGTTTTCTTCTTCAATATAACTTTGACTAATCGGGGTCTTTTGTGGTTCCATACGAATCTGAGGATAGTTTCTTCTAGCTTTGAGAAGAATGTTGGTGCAATTTTGATGGGGATTGCATTGAATGTGTAGATTGCTTTGGGTAGTAATGACATTTTCACAATGTTTATTCTTCCGATCCATTAACAGGGAATATTTTTCCATCTCTTGGTGTCTTCTTCGATCTCTTTCATGAGTTTTCTATAATTTTCATCATATAGGTCTTTTACATCCTTGGTTATATTTACTCTAGGTATTTGATGGTTTTTCATGCAATCGTGAATGAGATCAGTTTCTTGATTTCTCTTTCGGCTGCTTCATTTTTGGTGTATAGGAATGCAACTGATTTCTGTACATTGATTTTGTACGCTGCAACTTTACTGAATTCATAGATCATTCCTAGAAAGCTTCTGGTGGAGTAAATTGGGTTTTCCATGTAGAGTATCATGTCATCTGCGAAAAGTGAAAGTTTGTCTTCTTCTTTGCCAATTCTGATGCCTTTTATTTCTTTTTGTTGTCTGATTGCTGATGCTAGAACTTCCAGCACTATGTTAAACAACAGTGGTGAGAGTGGGCACCCCTGTCATGTTCCTGATCTCAGGGGGAAAGCTCTCAGTTTTTCCCCATTGAGGATGATATTAGCTGTGGGTTTTTTATAAACTGCTCTTATAATGTTTAGGTAAGCTCCTTCTATTCCGACTTTCTCAAGGGTTTTTATTAAGAAAGGGTGCTGTGTTTTGTCAAATGCTTTTTCTGCATCTATTGACAGGATCATATGGTTTTTATCCATTTTTTGTTAATGTGATGGATCACATTGATGGATTTGCGAATATTGAACCAGCCCTGTAACCCAGGAATGAATCCCACTTGATCATGATGGATAATTCTTTTTATATGCTGTTGAATTCGATTTGCTAGGATCTTGTTGAGTATTTTTGCATCTGTATTCATTAAGGATATTGGTCTGTAGTTCTCTTTTTTGGCTGGATCTCTTCTGGTTTGGGTATCAAGGTGATGCTGGCTTTGTAACATGAGTTTGGAAGTTTTCCTTCTATTTCTATTTTTTGGAATAATTTGAGAAGAATGTGTATTAGCTCTGCTTTAAATGTCTGGTAGAATTCCCCTGGGAAGCCATCTGGCCCTGGGCTCTTATTCGTTGGGAGATTTTTATTAACAGATTCAATTTCGTCACTGGTTATTGGTCTATTCATGCTTTCTATCTCTTCCCGTTTGAATTTTGGTAGTGCATGTGTATTTCTGAATTTGTCCATTTCTTCTGTGTTGTCCAGTTTCTTGGCATATAGTTTTTCATAGTAATCTCTGATGATTGCTTGTATTTCTAAGGGATTGGTTGTAATAGATCCTTCTTCGTTCATGATTTTGTCTATCCGAGTGCTCTCTCTTTTTTTTTCTGAGGAGCCTGGCTAGAGGTTTATCGATTTTGTTTATTTTTTCAAAGAACCAACTCTTGGTTTCATTGATCTTCTCAACTGTTCTTTTTGATTCTATATTGTTTATTTCTGCCTTGATCTTTACTATTTCTTTTCTTCTGCTGGGTTTGGGGTGCTCTTGCTGCTTCCTTTCTAGTTCTAGTAGGTGCTCTGTTAGATTTTGAATTTGCGCTCTTTCTAGTTTGTTGAGACTGGCTTGGATTGCAGTATACTTTCCTCTTAGGACTGTCTTTGCTGCGTTCTAGAGATTTTGGATTGTTGTATTTTCATTTTTGTTGGTTTCCATATATTTTTTAATTTCTTCTCTAATTGATTAACCCAATTGTTCTTTAGTAGGGTGGTTTTTAACCTCCACATTTTTGGAAGTTTTCCAGACCTTTTCCTGTGGTTAACTTCAAGTTTCATAGCTTTGTGATCTGAAAGTGTGCATGGTATGATCTCTATTTGTTTATACTTATGGACGTCTGATTTATGTCCCAGTATGTGGTCTATCTTGGAGAATGTGCCATGTGCACTCAAAAAGAAGGTGAATTTTCTATTTTAGGATGCAGAGTTCTAAATATATCTATCAGTTCCACCTGTTCCAATGTGTCGTTCAGGTCCATTGTTTCCTTAGTGATTTTCTGTCTGGTTGATCTATCCATTGCTGTCTGTGGAGTATTAAAGTCCCCTGCAATTAGCACATTTTTGTCAATAAGATTGTTTCTTTCTGTGATTAATTGTTTTGTGTTTGGGGTGTTCCTGAATTTGGCGCATAGATATTTATAACTGTTAGTTCTTCCTGATGGAGAGATCCTGTAATTATGATATAATGTCTTCCTTCATCTCTTGTTACTGCCTTTACTTTAAAGTCCAGTTTGTCTGATATTAGTATGGCCACTCCAGCTTTCTTTTGGCTTCCAGTCGCCTGAGAGATATTTCTCCATCCCTTTACTTTCAACCTGAAGGTGTCTTCCAGTCAAAAATGCGTCTCCTGTAGAAAGCAAATAGATGGGTTTTGTTTTTTTATCCATTCTGCTACCCGTTTGGTTAGAGCATTCATTCCATTTACATTCAGTGTTATTATTGAAAAATGTGGGTTTAGACTCATTGTGTTCTCCCTAGTGTTCATGTTTATAGTGGTGTCTCTGGCACCTTGTATTCTTTGTGATCTTTCCCTCATAGAATCCCTCTTAGGATTTCCTGTAGGGCTGGATCGGTTGTCATGAATTCTCTCAATTTTTGTTTATTTGGGAACAACTTTATCTCTCCTTCTATTTTGAATGCCAGGCTTGCTGGATAGAGGATTCTTGGGTGCATATTTTTTCTGCTCATCACATTGAAGATTTCCTGCCATTCCTTCCTGGCCTGCCACGTTTCATTAGATAGGTCTATATCCACTCTGATAGGTTTCCCTTTGTATGATAGGGCCCTTTTCTCCCTAGCTGCTTTCAGAATTCTCTCTTTATCTTTACATTTTGTCAGTTTCACTATGATATGTCATGCTGAAGGCCGATTCAAAATATGTCTTAAGGGGGTTCTTTGTGCCTCTTGAATTTGAATGTCTATTTCGTTTCCCAGATTTGGGAAATTCTCAGTTATAATTTGGTCTAGTATCCCTTCAGGACCTTTCTCTCTGTCTTCCTTTCAGGAATTCCTATGATAAGGATGTTGTTCCGTTTGATTGTACCACTCAGATCTCGAATTCTCCTTTCCTGCGCCTGGATTAATTTCTCTCTCTTTTTTTCAGCTTCCTCTTTTGCTATAACTATATCTTCTAATTCACCTATTCTTCTCTCTGACTCATCAATCCTCGAGGTGGCTGCCTCCATTTTGTTATTCACCTCATCCATAGCCTTTTTTAATTCATCACATCTATTTTCAAGGAGCCTAGTAATTGTCTCAGTTGATTCTTTGATGTTTTTCTCAACTCCAGCGATTAATCTTATGACAAGCTTTTAAAATTCTTGATCTGATATGTTTTCTAGATCTGCCTTGAGTAGTTCTGTGGCTGTGACTTCCTTTTGGAAGTTCTTCAGGGGAGAGTTTCTTCGTTTTGTCATTTTTGCTAGTTTTCTGTCTCTTGTCACCTTTAGAAAGTTCGTTGTGTGCTGTACACCTATTAATATTTCTCTGTTAAAGGAGGCTTATTGACTGTCCAGGGCCTGTCATTTCATGAAATATTCTCTTAATGGTGTCTCTCGGTTTCTCTTGTTGTGCCTGTGAGTATTTTATTTCCCTACTCTGCAATATTTGGGACTCGCCTTCTTGCACACTTTGGCTTGTTTCTTGGTGTAGTCCTAAGTGGAAAACAGACAGACAAACACAGAGGGAACAGAAGCACACATACACACAGACAAATCAAACAAAGAAACACATTAAAAGGGGGAAAGAAAAGAAAGAAAATGGAAAGGAAAGAGATGAAAAGAAGAGAAGAAGAGAAAATAAAAACAAAAGAGAAAGAAGAAAAATAAAAAAAAAATAAAAGGGGGTCCGAGACATCAAAGGACAGTAGACAGTCTAAAAGTGTATGACCAGTTGAGGGGAGCGTTAAGGATGAGATACAGGAGAATATATCTGGGTTTTAAGAAGGTGAAAGGGTAAGGGAGAAAGAAGAAAGGAAAATAAGGAGTAAAAATTTAAAAGAATTAAGTAAAGAAAAGGAAAAAAAGGTAATAATAACAAAGAAATGAGTATGAAAAAAGTGAAGAAAAAAATTTTTAATATAAAAAAAAGCAGCAGCTCCCCCTCGTGGATATGCGAGGTTTGATGTGGTAGGTCTTGGAGGCTGCTCTCAAGGCTCCACCTTGGTGTCTGTGGAGATTAGAAAGGCGGCAAGCCAAGCTCTGCTGAACTAAGCACTGTAGGCCACTCTAATGAGTCTGATCTCCTTGGGCTGCAGTTGAGCTGAGTTGTATTTTCCAGGCCTGCCTCGGTTCAAAGTTCCAGTCCATGCAAGTTTGTGCTACCACAGATGAAATGTATTTGCTTTGGTGGCTGGCTTCTTAGGGGGAGGAAAATGTTTGTCTTGGCTCAGGCAGGGATTTCAGCTGCCCCTGCCTGAGACGAAATGAGCAGCAGGAGGTGAAGTGCGCACCTTCACAGACCCAACTGCGGAGTCCCCACCCCCAGCCATGATCGCAATGGGGGAAAGAATAAGAAAAAAATTGAGTCTCTCTTGGCTTCGGATAGCTGTTGCTCAAGGCGCTGTGCCCTGCTGGAAATGAGCTGGGAGCTCCTGCAGCCTAAGCACGTGCCCAGGCCTCCACCCACCGCGGACTCCCTGTCGGGGGTTGCGTAGGTGTGGGTCCTATTTTTTCCTGTGGGCACCTGGGATTTGGGATTCGCACATCCAGTGCAGGGGGTGAGATGTGCCATGGAAATGAGGTGCGTGGTCCCATTCCCAATACCAAGTTTGAAGTGTGCGCCCCTGGAGCAGCCACCACCGGGGCCACTGCTGCGGGCGCCTCTCGCCATGCAGCTGCTGCGGCTGCCTCTTGCCGCCGCCACTGCCGCTGATTCCCTGCCAGAGATGGCTTAGGGCTGGAAGCTGTTCCTTCCCTTGCGCCACCCGGGTTCGGGATTCCGGCTACCCAGCAGTTATCTATGGAGTGGGTTTCTCTCTCCAAGCGCGCCAAGTGTTCTTTAACTCTTCCCCAGAGACAGTACTATGAGTGTGTTCAGTCTCTCTGTCTCTTCCCTTTGTCTCTCGGGCTCCGCGCGCTTGCCCCGCGTTGGGCTGGGGCTCCCGCCTCCCCTGCCCGTCCCGGGCTGGCCTGTTTTCAGATCTCCCCTGTTCGCACTCACTCACTCAGGTATCCTTGAGGTTCTTTTCTTTCTGGAGTCCGTATTTTCTCCTTCCGCTCTTGCAGATGAGAGTAATGTCCTTCTCAGTTCGATAGATGGGGCGGATGGAGTTTACAGAGCTCCCTTCCTCTCCACCATCTTGGCTCCCCTCTCAGATATGTTATTTGTAAATATTTTTTTTCACAGTTGACAGGTTTTCTTTTTGTTTTACTGATGATTTCCTTCACTGTGCTAAGTTTTTTTTTTTTTAGTTTTGTGTAGTCTCAATAGTTTAATTTTTGCTTTTGTTTCCCTTGCCAAAGGAGACATTTCAAGAAAAATATTTCTATGGTTAATGTCAAAGAGCTTACTATCTTTTTTTTCTGAATTCTATGGTTTCAGACCTCACATTTAGGTCTTTAATTCTTTTTGAGTTTATTTTTGCATATGGTAAAAGAAAATGGTACAGTTTCATTCTTTTGCAGGTAGCAGTTTTTCCCAGCACCATTTATTGAAGATATTTTCTTCTCGATTGTATATTCTTATATCTTTTTCATAGATTAATTGACCATTTAATTGTAAGCTTATTTCTGGGCCTTCTTATCTGTTCTATTGAGTTATGTGTCTATTTTTGTGCCAGTACAATATTGTTTTGATTAACTACAGCTTTGTAATATATTATGGAAGCTGGAATTGGGATACTTCAAGCTTTGTTCTTATTTCTCAAAATTTCTTTGACTGCATATGGAAACCAACTTGACAACTTTCCATTACCTTAAGTAAGCCTTGAAATAAGATTATTTTAAAATCACTATAATTTGTACCCAAACACTGTGAATCTATCAAATATTAGCTAGTGGCTATGAAATAAAACGTGAATAAATTCATAGGGCAAGAGTGCAGTAGGCTACATTTAAACAAATACAGACTTTGGAATTTGAACTGGTTTTGAATCTCTTGAGCTCATGCTAATTATTTAGCCTACCAGAACTTCAAATTCTTTTTTTAATGTTTTTATTTTATTTTTGAGAGAGACAGAGAATGAGCAGGGGAGGGGTAGACAGAGAGAGAGAGAGAGAGAGAGAGAGAGAGAGAGAGAGGGAGACACAGAATCTGAAGCAGGCTCCAAGCTCTGAGCTGTCAGCTCAAGGCCTGCTGTGGTGCTCGAACTCACAGACTCTGAGATAATGACCTGACTTGAGGTCAGACACTTAACTGACTGAGCCACCCAAATGCCCCCAGAGCTTCAAATTCTTTATCTGTAACACATAGATAATAATTATTTTAGAGATGTGGAAATTAGGTTATGGTACCCATAAAATGGCAAAGTAATAATTAGAAAAGTATTTTTTTATTGTGTGACCTTGCCATTTGGCAATCTTCTCTTGATTTGAATAATATTCTACTCATCATTTTTGATAACTTGCTACATTTCTGCTGAGCCCAAGACCATATTAAAAATGTAATGTGTGTAAATTTTTGTTTAGTCTTGAGGATTCTTAAAGAGATTTTTTACTATCCATGGGTGTGATTTACATCAGTCAAGCAGAACTTCATACAAAATACACTGATGACCACTGCATTTATTTGTTATTTCTCTTTGCTACTTTCAGATATAGGGTGCTCCTTTACCTGAAACACACACGTACAGAAAAGACCCATGAATGTGTACATAGAGCTGACCTTTTCAGTACTATTTTCTATATCTCATTTATTTGTTCAATAAGTATTTACTGAAAGCTACTATGTACTAGGCATGTTATAGGCACTTGGAATAAAAGTATAAACATGAAAGAATGTTTTTTCTCTTAGAGCTTGTGTTATAATATAGAAGACAGACAGACTAAAAAAAAAAAAAACAGAAATTGTTAAACTACACTCATGGTGAGTCATATAAATTAAGACTGCTTATAGGAACATTGAGGATGGAAGCAGTATTAAAGTCAAAACATGAAGGATATATAGGTGTTCATCAAGTAAAGAAGAATGAAACATTTTAAGGAGTGAAAAAATTGTGTATGAAGGTACTGGGGCTTTTAGAAGTATTACAGATTTCAATAAATGAGAGAAGTCCAGTGAGTCTGAAAAATATTGCAAGGTGAAGAGGAATGCCAAATTAAGTTTGAGAAAGAAAATGGGTAAGAATTATGAGTTTTTCCCCCAAAAGAGTTGGAAGTTACTGCTGGGTTTTAAGCAAAAGAGTGATATAATCAAATCTACCTTTTAAAAAGAGGATACTTGGAAGCATCACAATTCCAGACTTCAAATTATATTACAAATTATATTACAAAGTATGATGCTGGTACAAAAACAGACAGATCGCTCAGTGGAACAGAATAGATACCACTGAAATGAACCCGAAACTATATGGTCAATTATTCTTCAACAAAAGAAGAAAGAATATACAATGAGAAAGAGAATATCTCTTCAGCAAATGGTGTTGGGGAAACAGGACAGCAACATGCAAAAGAATGTAACTAGACCATGTTCTTACACCATACACAAAAATAAATTTTAAATGGATGAAAGACCTAAATGTGAGATAGGAAGCCATCAAAATCCTAAAAGAGAACACAGGCAGTAACTTCTTTGACATCAGCCATAGGAATTTCATTCTAGATATGTCTCCTGAGGCAAGGGGAATGGAAGCAAACATGAAATCTGAGGACTTCATCAAAATAAAAATTTACTGCACAGCAATGGAAACAATTAACAAAACTCAAAAGCATCCTATAGATTGGGAGAAGATATTGCAAATGACATATCTGATGGAGGGTTTGTATCCAAAATCTATAAAGAACTTATAAAACTCAACACCCCAAAACCAAATAATCCAATTAAAAATGGGCAGAAGTTTTTTGAGGAACCTCCACACTGTTTTCCAGAGCAGCTGCACCAGTTTACATTCCCACCAACAGTGTAGGAGAGTACCTGTCTCTCCACACCCTTGCCAGCATCTATAGTCTCTTGATTTATTCATTTTAGCCACTCTGACTGGTGTGAGGTGGTATCTTAGTGTGGTTTTGATTTGTATTTCCCTGAGGATGAGTGATGTTGAGCATCGTTTCATGTGCCTGTAGGCCATCTGGATGCATAGGGGCACATGTACCCCAATGTTCATAGCAGCACTGTCAACAATAGCCAAACCATGGAAAGAGACTAAATGTCCATTACCTGATGAATGGATCAGGAACATGTGGTATATATATACAATGGAGTATTATATGGCAATAAGAAAGAATGAAATATGGCCATTTGTAGCAAAGTGGATGGACCTTGAGGGTGTCATGCTAAGCGATATAAGTCAGGCATAGAAGAACAGATACCATTTTTTTGTGCTTTTTATTTATTTTTCAGAGACAGAGACAGTGTGAGCAAGGGAGGGTCAGAGAGAGAGGGAGATACAGAATCTGAAGCAGGCTCCAGGCTCTGAGCTAGCTGTCAGCACAGAGCCCGATGTGGGGCTCAAACCCACAAACTGCGACTCATGACCTGAGCTGAAGCTGGATGCTTAACCAATCAAGTCACCCAGGCACCCCCAGATACCATTTGTTTGCACTCATAGGTCTAACAGAAGAACAGGAGAAACCTACTGGAGGACCATGAGAGAGGAAGGGGGAAAGAGAGTTGGGGAGAGAGAGGGATGCAAAACCTGAGAGACTATTGATTCTAAAAACAAACCCAGGGTTGAAAGGGGAGGGGAAAATAGGTGGTGGTCATGGAGGAGGACACTTGTGGGGAAGAGCACTGGGTGTTATATGGAAACCAATTTGACAATAAACTATTTTTTAAAAATGGGCAGAAGGCATGAATAGACAGTTTTTCCAAAGACGACATACAGATGGCCAACTGACACATTAGAAGATGCTCAACATTACTGATCATCAGGGAAATGCAAATCAAAACTACAATGAGATAATCCCTCAAACTGATCAAAAGTGCTAAAATCAACCACACAAGAAACAACAGGTGTTGATGATGATGTAAAGAAAGAGGAACCCTTTTCCACAGTTGGTGGGAATGCAAACTGATGCAGCCACTCTGGAAAACAGTATGGAGGTTCCTAAAAAAGTGAAAAAATAGGGCTGCCTTATGATCTAGCAATTGTACTACCAGGTATTTACCCAAATACTAATTCAAAGTGATATATGCACCCCAATGTTTATAGTAACTTTATTTACAATAGCTAAATTATGAAAACATGCTAAGTGCCCATCATCTGATAAAGATGTTGTAGTGTACACACACACACACACACACACACACACACACACACACACAAGGTAACATTTCTCAGCCATCAAAAAGATGAAATCTTGCCATTTGCAACAGCATGAATGAGGCCAGAAAGAATTACGTAAGTGAAATAACTCAGTCAGAGAAAAACAAATACCATATGATTTCACTCTTATGTAGGATTTAAGAACCAAGATAAATGAGGAAAAGGAAAAAGAAAGAAGCAAATCAAGAAATAAACTCTTAACTATAGAAACAAACCGATAGTTACCAGAAGAGAGGGGATTGAGTAGTGGGTTAAATAGGTGATGAGTATTAAGGAGTAAACATGGAATGAGCACCAGGTATTGTATGGAAGTGTTGAATCACTACATTGTACACCTGAAACTAATTTATTACACTTTATGTGAACAATTTGGAAATTAAATTAAAAATGAAAATTGAATACACTTCAGACTAATAAAGGATAAAAGTACATATAGAAAGATCCAAATAGGTTAATTATTTACCTGAATTTCAAGTGATGATAGTTCAAGA
This sequence comes from Helogale parvula, assembly GCA_004023845.1. Lineage (NCBI taxonomy): Eukaryota > Metazoa > Chordata > Mammalia > Carnivora > Herpestidae > Helogale > Helogale parvula. Next base: position 20,445 of record PJEM01012007.1, read on the forward strand.
AAGGTGTGTGAGGGCAATGTTCAAATGAAGTGAATTCTATTAATTAACCTATTTTTACTGTGGATTAGGAAAGTGTCACTGTTATTTAATTAAGTAGTAGAACACACTAGTACTGTTTTCATGAATTGACTGTTTTATGGGCTCATTCTTTGAGAATTTTTAGCACAGAGCCTGTAAGTAAATATAAGTGCATAAATATTGGATTTTCTGAATGCACTCTGTGTTCTTAAATTTACACTAATTAATGAGACCTATTTTATTTTAATTATGTACAGACTAATGTTTAGAGTGATAGTTTATACCTTGAAAAACCCTGAGATGATTATTTGGTAAGAGAATAGACTTCATTATCAGACAGATCAGTGTTTGAATGTTAGCACTTTTACTTTGTGGCTGAGTTACAATTTTACTGAGCCTTGATTTTCTTACCTGGAAAAGTAAAAATATCACTTTTTCATTTTGGTTTTTTTTTTTAAGTTTATTTATTTATTTTGAGAGAGAGAAAGAGAAAGAGAGATTTGGGGAGGGGTAGAGAGAGAATCCCAAAGAGGCTTGACACAGGGCTCAACTCACAAATTGTGAGATCATGATCAAAAGTCCTACCTTTAGCTGACAGAGATACCCAAGTATCCCAATTGTAGGCCTTTTAAACACTGATTTTTCAAGTTGTTTTTGAGATGTAATTTAACTAATATGCATATGGTGCTGAGAACACCACAATTACCTAGCAAATGGTAATTGCTACAGTGATAGAAAAATGATACTAGAAATAGTTGTTATTTTTTTATTATTATATTCATTGTCACACAGAATAAAATAAAGATCTTCTTGCCATGCATCAGAAGAAAAGACATTGGAAGGAAAGAATCCTTGATGGTACAAAGTGAACAGAGTGCCTCAAAAAGCTCTCATCAGAGCTGAGCCATTAGGACAAAGTAAAAAATTTATTCACAAAGTAAAAAATTTAGCTTTATAAGAATAAAAATGTGAAGAAAAATGTTCAAAGAGAGAAACAATGGGTCAAGTGCTAAATATTAGGCCATTTACAACAAACAGAAAATTTCTCTTAATCATGTCCATTTTCAGAGTGATTTTTCCCAAACTGCTTTATTTCATAAAGCATTTATAATAATGCAGTGATCATTTGTCATTGTCTCTTCTGTCCTGGCCGGCGGGACAGTCAATCACGGGTTCCTGAGGAGGGAGTGAGAATAGGGGAGCAGGGAGCACAGAGAGTGAAGGCAAGACAAGCGTTTCTGATCAAGCCTCAGTTTATTGAGAAAATACCCACACCTACATAGGGATCAGGGCTGGAAGATAATCCAGGTTGGTTGCTAGGAAACAGGGGCAAGTGAAAGGAAAAAAGAAAAGGAAACCAAAACTGAAATTTCAAACACAGCATCTAAAGGATTGGTAAGAAAGCCCAGACTTGCAGACTACAACGCTGGGCAGGGGTGCAATTGACACCACTTAAGCCTAAATGCTGTTGATCTTTTGTTCTACTGGCTAGTCCAGTCTGGCTGTCTCCAATCCCTGAATCGGGAAATGCACTTCCCTAGCCAATCTTTGTAAATCAGGTAGCTCCCTGAGGGGAGCAATACTTCCTTGCCTGAGGCGGCCGAACTTGGCAGCTCCCTACATGTCATGGTTTATTTTTTGAGAGTAAACCTATAAGATAAAGATGTATTATTTATTTACTTTATTAAGATGAATAAAGTGAGTTAAAAAGTTAAGAAAAGTTCCTAAAATGATAGAATTTGTTGATGGCATCTCTTTATTCAGTAAAACTGAATCTCAGTGGAAATTTTAAATGTCAGCTCACTCAACATTGTCAAAACATAAGCCACATACAACATAAAGGATGACTAATTTTTTAAAGAAGTTCTAGATGAATGGAGAATTGAGTGGAAAGTATAGAGATTCCTCATATATCTTCAGCCCCCACAAATTTACGACCTCCTCATTATTAACATCACTTACAAGCATGGAGTATTTGTTACAATTGGTAAACCTATGTTAACATATCAAAATCACCAAAAGTCTATAGTTTATAATATGCTTCGCTCTTGTTGTACATTTTATGGATTTGATCAAATGTATAATGACATATATCTATAATATGGTATTGTACAGAGTGTTTTCACTACCCATAAAATCCTCCATGTGCTGCCTATTCCTTCTTTCCCCTTTCCTCCCCTCCCCTCAATTCCTGGGATTCACTGAACTTTTTCTGTCTCCATAGTTTTGAATTTTCCAGAATTTCATACAGTTAAAATCATACAGTATGTAGAATTTTAAGATTAGCTCTTTTCACTTAGCAATATGTGTTTACATTTCCTCCATGTCTTTTCATGGCTTGATAGCTCATTTCTTTTAACCACTAAGTAATATTGTCTATATGTATCAGAGTTTATTTATCCATTCATCAACTGAAGGTTATCTTTCTTGCTTCCAAGTTGTGAAAAAAAAATTAATAAAACTGCTATCTACAGCCATGTTCTTCTGGTTATTGTGTGGACTTAAATTTTCAACTACTTTGGGTAAATACCAAGGAGCAAGACTGCTGAATTGTATGGCAAATGTATGTTTAATTTTGTAAGAAACCTCTAAACTGCCTTCCAAATTGCTGTAGCATTTTGCATGCCCATCAGCAATGAATGAGAGTTCTTATTGCTTCACATCCTCATCAACATTTGATGTTGTCACTATTCCAGATTTTGGCCATTCTAATAGGTGTGTAGTGGTATTTCATTTTTAATTTTCATTTCCTCAATGACACATGATGTGGAGAATCTTTTCTGATGCTTATTGGTGAAGTATCTGTTAAGGTCTTTGGCCCATTTAAAATTTTTAAAAAATTTTTTATTTATTTTTGAGAGACAGAGAGAGAAAGTGCAAGCAGTGAAGGGTCAGAGAGAGAAGAAGATACAGAATCCGAAGCAGGCTCCAGGCTCTGAGATGTCAGCACAATGCCTGACATGGGACTCGAACCCACAATCATGAGATCATGACCTGAGCCAAAGCCGGATGCTTAACCAACTGAGCCACCCAGGCTCCCCTTTGGCCCATTTTTAATCAGTTTTTTTTTTATTGTTGAGTTTTAAGAGTTCTTTATATATTTTAAATAACATTTCTTTATCAGATGTGTCTTTTGCAAATATGTACTTCTGGTTTGTGACTTGTCATCTCACATTTTTGGTATTGTCTTTCACAGAGTAGAAGCTTTTCATTTTAATGAAATCCAGTTTATCAGTTATTTCTTCCATGGATCATTCCTTTGGTGCTGTATCTACAAAGTCATCATCAAATTTAAAGTCATATAGGTTTTCCCCTGTTATCTTCTAAGAGTTTTATATTTGTATTTTCTTTGTAGATATTTGATTCATTTTGAATTATAATTTTGTGAGAGGTGTAATGTTTTTATCTGGATTCATTCTTTTTGCACGTGGACATCTAGTTGTTCCAGCTCCATTTGTCAAAAAGGCTAACTTTGCTCCCTTGTATTTCTCTTGCTCCTTTGTCAAAGATCAATCAATGATTTTTATTGTTTAACACAACTTGAAAGGTCTTGCATTGTCTGGCCTCTATTCGACCTATCTAATTCATGTTACTTTCCTAGACTGTTCCTTCCATCCTTCAGATATCATTCAATTATCTTTTCGGAATTACCTTTCTTCTTCGATCATTTTTTCTAAGATAGGTTCTCTATCTCTGTTTAGTTACTATCTCACATCACCGCGTTTTTATTTATTCAAAATTTTAGTCACATTGTCCACTTTCTTATATATTTGTTTATTTGTTCACTATGTATAGTCCATCCTCCAACAATTTATTCACTAGTACCTAAACATTGCAAAGTTATGACATAATTTCTTTCTCTGCTTTTCTGTATTTATAGGTCCCAGAATAATGACTTGATGTAGTAGATTTCAGTAAATATTTTAGGAATATATTCTTCAAATTGAAAAATAGAGGGGTGTTTGGATGACTCAGTCAGTTAAGTGTCCAATTCTTGATTTCAGCAGGTCATGATCTCATAGTTTGTGAGATAGAGCCTTCTGTTGGGCTCTGTGGTGACAGCAAGGAGTCTGCTTGGAATTCTCTCTCTTCTCTGTCTGACACTCTTCTGCTCTCTCTCTTTCTATCAAAATAAATAAACTTAAAGAAAAGAAAATTATAGAACAAAATTTTGGGTAGACAAGGATAAGCTCTACTTATCTAAAAGTATTATTATTTTTTAATGGGGCAAGTCTTTCTCTAATGTTTTCTATTGGTCTCTGTGTTACTGTTAATGCATAATTGCTCCAGATGCTGACCATTCAAGAGCCTGTGTCATGTGCATCCATATCTAATTTCACCTTTTTCCATCATGTTTCTGTTAAGTAGATAAGGTCATTGCCAATTTTAAGTAACAGACTTGTAACTTAGAGATTTATTTAAGATCACATAACCAATAAGTTGCAAAACCAAAATTCCAACTAAGATTTTTGACTTCAAAACCTGCACTCTTTTCATTGTATCATATTGCCTGCCTCTCTGAAATGATCCCAATATTATAAAAATACTTCAGTATGAAGCTCATTAGATTGAGAAATAGAAAGCCAAACAAATAATATATTTCTACATCTATCAGGGATGCTTTAGGAACTAGAGTTTCAAAGTGCACACCCTAAAAGAGACAATTATGAAAGACAGAGAAAATAAGAGAGAACTTGACCCTAAGGTGAGCACTTACTCTGAGCCAAGTAATATAAAAATATTTCAAAGAATTGTGGATGCTTAGAATAGAGGACCTTGGAAGAGTCTTAAAAACTATTTTTAAAATACTTTAAAACAGGGTGCCTGGGTGGCTCAGTCAGTTAGATACCCAACTTTGGCTCAGGTCATAATCTCACGGTTTGTGAGTTTGAGTCCCACATCAGGCTCTATGCTGACAGATCAGAGCCTGGAGCCTGTTTCAGATTCTGTGTCTCCTTCTCTCTCTGCCCCTCCCTTGCTCATGCTCTGTTTCTCTCTGTCTCTCAAAAATAAGTAAATGTTTAAAAATTTTTTAAATACTTTAAATTTATTTTGTAGAGGAGTTCATTTTATTTTTAAGATTTCGGAGGACTAAATAGGGATTAATTAGTGAAAGATAAAGAATGACAAAATATACTCAAAGTAAAGAAAAATTTCAAATTATTGTATTAGTAAAAAAAAAAAGAGACAGTGAATTTTCCTGTAGTAAGTGTGCTTATGCAGGGGGTGGTGATGATGTAGCATTGTATTGTGGTGAACATGGAAACATCAAAGGAGCATTTATAGTAGATGACATTTCACATCAGTTTTGACAAAAATACCCTCTGATCTTAAAACTCTCCAGAACTGAAGGTAAGGAAGTACAAAGAGATAGTGCTGACTGTATACTGATCCAAATATATACTGATCTGAAAAGACAAAACTAATTTTAACTATATCAACTTATTTTCACATTACTTACCTTTTTTTACTGTGAAAAACACATGTGGTAGATTTGTATCATGTCAATTTAGCTAGGCTAGACCTATGTTTTTCAGAAATCTTTTCTCTGCAGTTCAAGGGGTATTTGGACTGTTAAAAAAGATCTTACACAGGATTTGAAGTCTCAGGAGATCAATTTAGGACATGAAGTGTTGTTGAACTCCATGCTTACTGTTTCGTATCTGTTGACTCATCTTGTTGGCATGGAACAGCAGCTCCTTCAGTATCCATGGGATCTCCTACACCAGGTTCTCTGACTCCTAAATCGGATGTGTACTTAGCTCTGTGACGAGAAGCATTAGCTTTTTTTTCAAGAGGATGGGATAAATGGGTGATGAATATTAAGAAGGACACTTGTTGTGATGAGCATTGGGTGTTGTATGTAAGGAATGAACCACTAAATTCTATACCTGAAACCAATATTACACTGTACATTAAGTAATTGGAATTTATTATTTTTATTTCTATATTTGTTTATTTTGAGAGACAGTGACAGAGAGCAAGCTGGGGATGGGCAGAGAGAGAGAGGGAGACAAAGACTCTGAAGCAGGTTCCAGGCTCTGAGATGTCAGCACATAGCCTGATGCGGGGCTCTAACCCACGGACTGTGAGATCATCACCTGAGCCGAAGCTGGACGTTTAAGCGACTGAGCCACCCAGGCGCCCCAAGTAATTGGAATTTAAATAAAAAGTTGGAAAAAGAAAAAAAAAAGAACATATCAACATTGAAAGCTTCAAAGTGATGGGTAAGGTACTCAGACAGGTGTCAGTACATGCTTGTGAGATTCAGTCAATTCTTGCAGTTTCCAGTTTGTTTTCACACTTCTGTTTTCTTCTCTCCCCTGCTGACTTCAGGTTCCAGCATCAGACGTGGAAGCATCATGTGTACATTGGCTGTTTAACTAGCTTCCACAATTACGTAAAGGCAAATATCCTTTTAGGTAAGCCTTATATGTATATTATATAAAATCTCCTTTCTGACAAAAACTTTAATGATACAAAAGGCAACAACTTCAGTTAGCTGAGAGTTCTTGTTACTTTTATTCTGATTTATTGAGAGTGCACCCTGCATTCAAATATAGGGATTATTATTTGACACAAATATAAAAATATGCACACAATAATGACTTGTTTATAATGTGGTTCAAAGCTATGGGCTTATATATCATTACTGTGTGTAGAATAGAAGTAGACATTCCAGATGAAGTCAGACTAATATATTCATTACGGTGTGTAGAACAAAAGTAGACAATACAGATAAAGTCCGATTAATATATTTACTTCCAATGCTTGTTACTGAATAGCAATGCTCTATTTTTCTCTCTTTCTGTGCACACACGTTAACCTCCTAAAATACCAATGACCAAAATTATGAAATTGACTCCAATTTAAATACACATAAATGAAAAACTATTTGAAGTGTTTCCATGGAAGTAACACAAATCTTTGATTACTAGAGGCATAGTTAAAGTTAGGCACTGGGTGTTGTATGGAAAACAAGTTGACAATAAAATATTATGGAAAAAAAATAAAATAAAATAAAATTCAAACAATTCAAAAAAAAGTTACAGCTGGTTGTGCAGGTATGTAGTTAAGCAATAATAATAGTTTTGATCTGTCAATGAAAAACACATACAAATATACATACATGCACAAGCACACCCACAAACCCCTTACAAAGCATGTTCCCCAAATCATGGAACAGACTTAAGTGTACTGGAAACCTTGGATCACTTCGTATTCTTCTATATCTTGTCCCTAATAAAGTATAGGGTGTTACTGTTACTTGCCTTATTTCCGTTCCAAGTGATAGTTTCTTCCTCACTCATAGATTAACATGAGCACAAGTCTATTTTATTTTGTGCCATCTTGTCCCAGATGCTCAGACAGGCAGCACAATTAACTGTTGTGGATTTACATAAAGAATTAGATTTTCTCAGTGAAGCCAATCAGAGCTTTAACGGGATACTCACAGATCAGAAGCTATGGGAATATCCAGGGAGATGATTTTCAAGGTTTGGCAGACAGAAGTCTTAGCTCTCTGTATCACCTCTTTACTTCTGGTCTATTACTACATTATTGTTTTTCACATTTCATTTGGCTTTCCCTATGGGTATGTGTTTTATGCACATATTCTTATAACTCCCAACTCTTGCTATAAAACATTTATGTTCATGAAACTTCCAGAGTCTATCATTTTAATATACTTAAAGCTGGCAATATTGAGATTAACTCTTTTCTTCTGTACTGTCAATATGTCCATGGTTTTGTAGGTGTTATAGATGAAATAATTTTGTTGCTTTGCCTGTTGTAATTACTACTCTTCAAATACTTAGTGATGGGATCTCTATTGAGAATTTGTTCCTAGGTTTACCCATTTTCTCTCATAATATTTAGTCATTCATAAAGCATCATGTCTAAGATGTACAGATATTTCTTTTTATCTCTGTTGGTATTAAACCTCCACAAGATAATTATTTAATATTAACTATGACAAAATTTATAAACTCTATTCATTTTATTACCTTCTCTGCTTTTGGTTTTTAATGTAGCTATTTGCCTTATTGGTATTGTGGTTTCTTGAAATACATAAACACTCAAAGTATAATTTGATTTATTCTCCCAAATTTCTGAAAGGTAAGGGCAATGTCTTAATCATGTTTGTTTTTCAGTAGCTAACTAAACATGGCCACAAAATAAGTGACTTATTAATGTTGTTGAAAGAAGCTAAGATGAAATGAACTCATAACTTCACAGTTAAGTAGTTATACACTTTCAATACCTCAATTTAACCTAACAGTTTTTTCTGTCATCATTAAATGTAGGTATGACATAAGAGCTATCATTATAAGACACTTGGTTCAATAATACCCTGAGGAATGTGCTTTTGTGTGAAGTTGTTGAGATTACTTGAAAAAAAAGGTGTATATCAAGGCAAAAAAGTATTTTATGAAGTACAAAGATTCCAAGGGACATTTTTTCAGCACTTTCTGACCAATAGAATTTATGTTCTTTCTCCAATTTCTACTAGCAATATCAAATTTATTTGGGGAAATAAAGAAATGAAGAAGCAATGCCCATATAAATCCAGTTATAGGTCTTTACCAACCATCTCTTTTGCACTAGGTATGGTGCTTGCAATAGGTGTTGTTGGGAATGATTAAGAATGTATGATATGGGGTGTCTGGGTGACTGGGTTGGCTAAGTGTCTGACTCTTGGTTTTTGCTCAGGTCATAATCTTATGCTTTCGTGAGTTGGAGTCCTGTATCAGGCCCTCTGCTGACAGCATGGAATCTGTTTGAGATTCTCATCTTTCTCTCTCTTACTGCCCCTCTACCACTCATACTCTCTGTAGCTCCCAAAATAAATAAATATGGATCAAGAAGATGTGATATATATACACAATGGAGTATTATATGGCAATGAGAAAGAATGAAATATGGCCATTTGTAGCAAAGTGGATGGATTTCGAGGGTGTCATGCTAAGCGAAATAAGTCAGGCGGAGAAGGACAGATACCATACGTTTGCACTTATAGGTCTAGCAGGAGAAGCCTAACAGAAGACCATGGGGAGGGGAAGGGGGAAAGAGAGCTGGGGAGAGTGAGGGACACAAATCATGAGAGACTATTGAATACTGAAAAGGAACCGAGGGTTGAAGGGGTGGTAATGGAGGAGGGCACTTGTGGGAAGAGCACTGGGTGTTGTATGGAAACCAATTTGACAATAAACTATTAAAAATAAATAAATAAACTTTAAAAAAGAATGTGTGATATCTGAACTCTGCCTTTAACAGTTAAAACAGAAATGAACAAGATGTATATTTAATCGACTATAATAGTCAATTGAATAAGTATATCTTAAATGTACATATGACTTCATATGTTCCAAAGTTCTTTCATAAGTATCTCATTTCAACCCATAATAATGTTGGAAGAAAAGATGGGATAATATTATTATCTTTTCTAGTCTTTAGATGAAGTAATTGTGACACAGATAGGTTTCTTGGCTTACTCAGAGTCACATGACAAGTTTATATCAGAAACAGAACCTTGGAACTCACATGCCTGACTTATAAATCAGTCTACTTTTATCACACAACACTAAGTATGTAAACTTGTCAAGGTGTCACTCATTTTATGACAAGAATTATACCCAGTCTTTCAAAATTTGACTAGTTTCTTTACATGGATATAATTTGACAGAACTATAGTACCAATGTTTCAATTTAGAAATAAATATGTTTGGATATAATAGCAATACAATATTTGGGAAAATGATAAAGTAACTTTATGGTGAATATAAATACATGAAATAATTTTTTGAAAACAATAGTATGAATTGCTTAAAAACTTATAATTCTTATTTTCCACTTATTTAAAAATAAGTCAACAAAATGTTATAGTTTAATGCTACAAAACTACAAGAATGACATTATATTTTAAAAGTTTTAAATGTTGAGGTGCCTGGGAGTCTCAGTCAGTTAAGAATCTGACTCTTGATTTTTGATCAGGTCATGATCTTGTGGTTTGTGAGTCTGAGCCCCGCTTCAGGCTCTGTGCTAGCAGTGTAGAGCTTGCTTTGGATTCTCTCTTTCTCCCTCTTTCTCTGCCCGCTCCTGTTTGCTAAATAAATAAATAAATAAACTTTAAAAATTAAAATGCTATTAAGAAGACAAAGTCTAAGTTGGAAGTTAGCAAATAATCAATATATGTGTATCAAACATAAATCAAATTCTAGAGTAGTATCTCTGAACTTCCAAAGTTTTCTTTAAGCATTAATTTTATTTTTTCAGGGACGCATGATTGGCTCAGTAGCTTGAGCATCTGACTCTTGGTTTTAGCTTAAATCATTATCTCACAGCTCACGAGATTGAGCCCCACATGGGGGTCTGTGTTGACAGCACAGAGCCTGCCTCGGTCTCTAACTGTGCACAGTCTCTAACTGTGCCTCTCTCTCTTTCCCTACCACTGTGCTTATTCTCTCTCTCCCTCTCTCTCTCTCTCTCTCTCTCAATAAACAAATAAACTTAAAAAAAAACATTGATTTTATTTTTTCTTAACTTGGAGACTAAAGTATCACAAATAAGTCTAATGACCTCATTTTTGAAAAAGAGAATTAACATGAACATAATGGTAAATAAAGTAAGTCATTAAATTCAAACTTCAGATAGACAAAATAACTTCAAAGAATTTGAGTTCTCATTTTTATCAGTAAAACAATTGAATTTATGTACTTTTGAGATGCAGATAGTAGAATCTATAGCATTATCTGTAGTTATGGAAAGCAAATTTTTATTTCATGAAAGCATTTTGTTTACTGCATCCTAAGCAAGACAATCACAGTTAGTATGATTTCTAATCCAAAACTCTTAAGAAAAATGACCCTCAGATGTAATTATTCTTACTTTCAAGCTTTCCTATCCTTGCTTCTAGAAAAGTAACTTTATATTTCATAACTAAGTAAGAATTTATTGTGTTGATAAAATTTTCTTATGCATTGAGAAAATCTCCCTCAATACTTGGCTCAAAATCAATGTAATGTGTTTACTTTAGGAGCTTTTTAGGCCCTAAATATTACCAGCCTTCAATTTTAAACAAAGAAAATAATGGAATATATTTGCTGGATTTACATATTCTTGTATATGAGGAAAAACAAGTTGATCCTTTTTTTATCACTGATTTGGGAAAAAGAATAACGTATGTGTTATAGGATCAATGTATTTCTTTAAACTGTGATTCATAGAGGGTTTTATGGGAGAAAATTGATTTTGACCTGTGGTGTTGCTTAGATATGCTTAAAATGAAAGTGGCGTCTTAAAAAATGGGCCCACACTTGGTATTTGTTTTGAATATCTCAGTGCTTCATAAATACATAAATTATTTTTGTTAAAGAAAAAGTATTTAATCAAACAACATCCACAAGTGTAATAAAAACCAGCTAAGTTAAAATGGGAATCAAATATATTCTTTGGGTTTATTTTAGTTTGGTAAAACATTCGCTGTATATTTTCAGATTGAGTTATTTATAATACATATCATCATCTTTGGTCTATTCTTTCAATTTATTGAATTTCACAGAAAAAAATAAATTTTTAACTACATGGCTCAAACCACTTTGTAAACACCAACAGCCACATGCACACTTGGCAAAGGGATTTCAATAATAAACATGATAACTAACCTTTATAAAGTGCTTACTATATTCCAAGCATTGTACAACCCTAATTTTTTTTCTGAATAGTTTGGAATTCTAATCTACATAACAAGCCTAGGAGATAAATATAATTTTCTCCACTATAACAAACACAGAAAATGAGGCACAAGGTTAAGTAATTTGGCCAAAATCACTCAGCTAATAATTGGTGGAGTCATAACGAAAAGTAAATCATTTTGATTCAAGAAGCAGTCTCTTAACTACCACAGTTATTGCTTTTACTTAGGTCCCTAGTAAGCTCCAATCAAAATATGCAAGAACTATAAAATGGAAAATATAATATGATGATGAAAGAGTTGGGTTTCAACGTATTTCGTTAGTTAAAGGTGTATGTATATATGAGGATGTTTAAAATGTTTTTATTTATTATTCAGATAGAGAGACACAGAGCATGAGTGGGGGAGGGGCAGAGAGAGAATGAGACACAGAATTTAAAGCAGGCTTCAGGCTCTGAGCTGTCAGCACGGAGCCAGCTGCGGTGCTTGAACCCACAAACCATGAGATCATGACCTGAATCCAAAGTTGGCCACTTAACTGAATGAGCCACCCAGGCACCCCTGAGGATTTGATTTTATATGGCATCCTCAAACATCACTTTCATGATGGAATTTCCCTGTGCAAATATCTTACATTCCTCTATAGAATTAAGTTTGAAACCTCTCCCTGGCTTTCAAAGTTAACTTTTTCTCTTAGTCCGTCTGGACTGGTATTGTGGGTAATAGGCTTGGTAATTCCCTGGGCTTACACCTATGGGTTAACAACTCATAAAGAATTAGAAAGCCATAGGATGAACACACCCAAGTTTGGGTAAACAAGATTAGATATATAAGATTAGGTAAATGGGACAAAGACTCCCAGGATAGGACAATAGCAGAAAGCTGATTTCACAGGGAGGAAAGACCAAACTAGGAAAACCGGTAAATAGGGCTATAGACCACTGCCAGGTGAAGTTGCCCAGAAAGGAAATAATTAGCAAAAGAAAGATGCCCTGTTGACCCAGAGGTAGCATGCTCTGTCTTTCTTGTCCCCTAGGCCAGTTTAGGTAAACAGAAGTGGGGCCTCGTGTTTGTTGTAAACAACCTTTAACCAAGCACCAGAATCTTGTTTTGTATAGACCCAAACACCTAAAACCACATATATCCAAAATCCCCTTCTCCCCATGCCCATGAGTTAATAATGTTCACAATTTCATTTTCTCTGTGCACACCCATCATGCTTATAAGCCTTCTGATCCTAATAAAAAGGGAGCAAGGACCCTTACTCAGAGCTCTTGTCTCCTCCTCCACATTAGCCTCTCACATTTTCAATCCTGTGCCTTGCTCTTTTGCTGGACAAGAGAGAACTCCAGACCCAGAATCTATGACAAGTATAACAAAATACTGTAGACTGATATCTTATAAACAACAGAAATTTATTTTTTAAAGTTCTGGAAGCTGAAATTCTAAGATCAAGATGCCAGTATGGTCTCATTTTCTGGTGAGGGTCCTCTTCCTGATTCATAGCCAATGCCTTCTCTCTGTGTCTTCACAGGAATCTCTGGGAACCTATTTAATAAGGCACTAATCCAAAATTCATGAGGGTTCCACCTTTATGATTTAAACACCTCCCAAGGGTTCAATGTACGAATATCATCACATCAGGCATTAGGAGGAGTTAAACATGAATTTTGAGGGCACACAAACATTCAGACCATAGCAGCTATATTCTAGCTCACTTGCTCTGTCCACTTATTGATCTAACATGTAAGAATTCATAGTTCTAATCAACATCTTTATATTTTTCTACAAGCTATAATTTCTATATCTTTTCTCATGCCATTCTCTTCATTCTAGGATCTTGTCCCCAAGAAAAATCCCACCAGTCTATCAACATCTATGAAACTTCACCACCTTTTTAAGGCACAATAACATCTCACCTTTGAAATAATCTACCATTGTTTTTGTCAACATGTATTTACCTATTTTTTCTTACCTAAAGGTGCATTTTTCTCCTAAGTCATGTTAACTTAGAGATAGGTACAAGACTTTGCTTCTTGTATATTTCTTCTTTACTTGTATATTTCTCTAGCATCTTAGTGTATTGGCACATACTCAGCAAGTGTTCAATAAATAAATATTGAATTAGATTGAATTACCAAAATATTTTTATTCTCAGAAAAATAAACCACTCACTCAAGTCAATGAAGTAGCAATAATTGGCAGATTTAATATTAATTGGTAATATGTTAGTATAATTGTTAACTGGTAATTTATGCTTAAGAACTATCTTTTCAAACTTAATTGAGTTGATACCAAGCAACTTTGATAATTTTATTAACCTTACCATGTTTGTCTTGCATTGATATTCCTGAGAAGACCATTATTATTCAATGGCCTGGCCTCTTTGTGGTTTTAAAATGTATGTTTACCTTATAGAAAGTTCTCTTACCTCAGAGTTTTAGGATCAAATTAAAAACTTCTGGTACAAAATACATTTGAAATATTTAGAATAGATTAAAAAAGAACTCCATATCTAAAGGCCAAATATCAATTCAACTTCCATCATCAATATTTATTCAGATGTTAACTTAATTTCTTTTATTTAGTAACTTTTATCTACTTATTTTATATGTATAATAAGCTAATATGAAACTCTGCTACCCTTTTTCATGCATATATTTTCATAAAAGAGTAACTATAAATAAACTGGAAGGAGGGGAACTTGGGGAAAGAGTCAATTTTTATTCTGATTTTAAATCCAATTTTCTTTGTTTCCAATACAAAAACTTTATTTTTATCTTAAAAGAACTAAAAATTCAACTAAGGATTGTTAAAACAAAATTTACTTGTTTCTTAATTTATTATCTTCTGCACCCATCAGTAGACATGGCTTGTGAGATACATATTTTTCTTCTATATCATGTTCATTTGTCTACTCTGAGGTAATCACAAGAAAATACACAGATGGAAATTATTATAAAACTTTCTTTGTCAGCCAATTATATTCTATTCAACAACTACTCTCGTGTGATAAGAGGGAAACTATAGAGAAATCAGTTGATGGAAAATAAGAAAGGTGTAGGAGATATTCTCATGTGGCAAGTAAGGTTAATATAGTATGTGTATTGTGCTACTTTTACTCGATCAAAGGGATCTTGAATAAATGGAATAGTTATGGATAATACCAAAGGTCACATAACTAGTTAGTTGTAGAGTCAAGACAATAATAAGTATCTAAACTCCTATCAAGTGTCCTCATTTGACCATGCCGCCATCACACAGGCTGAAGTATCTAAAGAGAAATTAACTGATGGATCTTTTCTTTCTATGTGAAAATAGTTCAATCTTAAATCTACAAAGCAACCCATGTAATTGTTTTATTGCATTTTTTATCTTTAACCAGGAATACTTTGTGCCTTCCTCTGTGAACATTATTAAATTGTATGTAAATCATGTTCCTTTGTGATGTACTGGGAATCCAGTTGTTTACAAAAGATATGTCACCCTTTTCAGTGTCAGTTGCTATCAGACTGACTATGGCAAGGTAGATATTGAATTATGCATATTGCCCTTTTTTTCTGTCTTCTAATCATACCTACAGAATTTTTCTGAGAAAACATATTTTCATTCCAGTTAAAACCATAATTCCTTGAAGCTGTTGGTGCTTCAGTTACATTTACCCTTGTCTTGCTAACATAGTCTAGAACAGTGAATTCTAATTGCACAATTTTAATAACCAGACAATAGGCCACAGAAGTGCACCAGTAACTAATATTATGATTGTAATATAATCATAAACACCTATTCAAAGGCTCCCAATCCTTCCCAATCCTTAATTCTGCCTGGCAGTACCCCATATCCCTCAGCAGTTTGCTCACATAGCAGCCATGCCTGTAAATATGTGAATTATTACAAAAATTTCCCATTTCTTCATATGTAGCAAAAATGAAGCATTTGTCTTTTGAAAATATTCTTTTTCTAATTTTACACATGAGATGACTCACACTTCAAAAGCAAAATCCCTTAAATATATGTGGCACTTACTGCCAAATGTCTATTTACTTGGCAAAATTTCCTAGCACTGTTCAATAGTAGATTTTTGCACATACAGAGCCTGGGATGGTTTGCACTTCACTTAGTTAAGTAAGTTCCAAATATCTAAGGTTACATGAAAATGTTTTTCATTTCCTTTCTCAATACTTCACTGATATTTTTATTTATTTATTTATTTATTTTTAAATGTTTTATTTATTTTGATACAGAGAGAGAGAGAGCATGAGAGGGGGAAGGGCAGAGAGAGAAGGAGACACAGGCTCCAGGCGCTAAGCTAGCTGTCAGCACAGAGCCTGATGCGGGGCTCGAACCCACTAACGTGAGATCTGACCTGAGCTGAAGCCGGACGCTCAACTAACTGAGCCACCCAGGCACCCCAATTCTTCACTGATATTTTTAAAGATATTTTTCTATCAAAATTATCCTTTTTAAAAATTTCTAAATGTTTTTCTTTTTTTAAAGACAGAGACAGCGTGAGCAGGGGAGGGTCAGAGAGACAGAGGGAGACATACAGAATCTGAAACAGGCTCCAGGCTCTGAGCTAGCTGTCAGCACAGAGCCCGACGCAGGGCTCAAACCCATTAACTGTGAGATAATGACCTGAGCAGAAGCTGGACCCTCAACCGACTGAGCCACCCAGGCGCCCCAAAAATTATTCTTAAAATGTAGAACTATTAGCTCAAGTAATGTTGTAAGTCATTAGCCATTTAAGTCTATGCAGGGAATACCACTAATTCACCAGTCTGATTTGTTGGAGTTTGCCTTGGAGTTATGTGCACTGATGTTTAGTGATCCGCTGCTTCAACCTGAGTCTTCATGTAATCCATTAAAGTCCATTACATTAAATTCACCCACAATCGTTTGTAATCTAATCTAGTTCCTTTTCTCGTATTCTTTCTGTTGCCATTTCCTATGTTAGATGTGTTAATATTGATCTCAGACTACATCCCTATGTTAATTTCAATTGTGTAGTATTTTTTACATCTCTTTTCTCTATTTATCCTTTTTGCCATAATAATGCCTTTCTTTCATACTTGAGGTCTATCATAATATCTCCCTTTGCCTCCAGTTTCTATTTATTCTAAATCATTGTATTATTATATAAATCAGATTTATGTTCATGAATTTAAAAATTTATCATGCTATTCACTATCTAAAACTACCAATTTCCTTTTGAATAATATCTAAATTCTTCATCATATCCAAAATCTCCATCGCCCATTTCAATCTACCTTTTCAACCTCTAATCTGATCATCTGCTTCTCTGCTCCAGGTGCTTTGGCTGATTCTTGTTTGGCCCTTTGTTTATACTCATGCTATTCCCTCTTCCTGGAAATCCTGCTCTGCTCATTCTCTGTCAAATTCACACCCATCTATCAAAGACTCCTTCCAAAGAAATATCTTCTTAGAAGCCTTCCCCCTTGGAGTTAATTGCATTATTCTCTTGTTTCACAGTACCCATTGTCTGCATTTATATTCTTTTACTGTTCAGATGTTGCTTTTTAGTAATTACTTGTCAACTCCACATTTGCTGCCTATATCTCTGTCTTCTCTTCTAGTTTATGAATGATTTGTGTAAAATAACCATTTTATATTCTTTTCAATATATCCTAATATAACATATATTTAATATGCACTTATTTACTTATTTATTTATTAAGTTTACATCCAAGTTAGTTAGCATATAGTGTAATAATGTTTTCAGGAATTGAATTTAGTGATTCATTCTCTACATATAACAGTGGTGAGAGTGGACATCCTTGTCTTGTTCCTGGCCTTTGGGGGAAAGCAGTCAGGTTTTCCCCATTGAGAAGGATGTTAGCAGTGGGTTTTCCATATATGGCTTTTATGATTTTGAGGTAGGACCCTTGTATCCCTACTTTCATAAAGGCTTTTATCAAGAAACGATGCTGTATTTTGTCAAAAGCTTTCTCTGCATCTATTGAGAGGATACTGTAGTTCTTATTATTTCTTTTATTAATGTGATGTAACATATTGATTGATTTACGGATATTGGACCAGCCCTGCATCCCAAGGTATATCTCCCATTTGGCTGTGGTGAATAATTATTTTAATGCATTGATGGATCCAGTTGGCTAGTATCTTGTTGAGAATTTTTGCATCCATGTTCATCTAGGAAAGTAGTCTGTAGTTTCCTTTTTAGTTGGGTCTTTTTCTGGTTTTGGAATCAAGGTAATGCTGGCCTTGTAAAATGAGTTTGGAAGTTTTCCTTCCATTTCAATTTTTTTGTGAAAAAATAGGTGTTAACTCTTCATTAAATGTTGGGTAGAACATTTAAATGTTTCCCCTGCAAAGCCATCCATAACTGGGCTCTAGTTGGGCGATTTTTTAAATTCTAATTCAATTTCTTTACTGGTTATAGGTCTTTTCAAATTTTCTATTTATTCCTGTTTCAGTTTTAGTACTTTATATGTTCTAGGAACTTGTGCATTTCATCCAGATTGCCCATTTTAGTGGCGTATAATTACTCATAATATTCTCTTATTATTGTTTGTATTGCTGCAGTGTTGGTTGATTGTGATCTCTCCTCTTTCATTCGTGATTTTATTTATTTGAGTCGTTTCTTTTTTCTTTTTGATCGGCCTTGCTAAATGTTTATCAATTTTGTTAATTCTTTCAAAGAACCTGCTCCTGATTTCACTGATCTATTCTAGTGTTGTTGTTTTTCATTTTGATATCATTGATTTTATTGATAATCTATATTATTTCCTGTCTCCTGCTCCTGGGGACTTTTTTGCTGTTCTTCTTCCAGCTCTTTAAGGTGTAAGGTTAGACTGTGTATCTGAGACCTTTCTTCTTTCTTTAGGAAGGCCTGGATTGCTATATACTTCCGTGTTATGACCGCCTTTGCTGCATTCCAGAGGTTTGGGGCTGTGGTGTTATCATTTTCATTTGCTTCCATGTAATTTTTTTAATATAACTTTTTTCCATATAACTTGTTGTCAAGTTAGATAACATACAGTATATACAGTGTGTTCTTGGTTTTGAGTGTCGATTCCTGAGATTCATCACTGACAAACAACACCCAGTGCTCATCCCAACAAGTGCCCTCCTCAATGCCCATCAACCTTTTCCCCCTCCCACACTTCTCATCAACCCTCAGTTTATTCTCTGTATTTAAAGGTATCTTATGGATTGGCTCCCTTTCTGTTTGAAACTATTTTTCCCCTTTTCTTCTCCCATGGTCTTCTGTTAAGTTTCTCAAGTTCCAGATATGAGTGAAAACATGATATCTGTCTTTCTCTGAAAGATTTATTTCACTCTCCAGTTCCATGTACTTTTTAATTTCCTCTTTAATTTCTTTTGTAGGATGTTCTTTAGTCTCCAAGTATTCATGGTCATTCCAAATTTTTTCTTGTGATTAATTTCAAGTTTAATAGCTTGTGGTCTGAAAATATATATAGTATAATCTTGATTTTTTTGTACTTGAGGGCTGATTTGAGTCCCAGTATGTGATCCATTCTGGAGAATGTTCCATGTGTGTAGGGAAGAAGCTTAGGAATTCCTTGAGCCTGTACTGATGGGTTAACAAAGAATAAAGAATTAGAAAGCTATAGGATGTTCTCACGCAAGTTTGGGTAAACAAGGTTAGGTAAATAAGTATATGTAAGGCGGGGCAAAGACCCCAGTATAAGTAAGGCAAGGCAAAGGCCCCCGTATAGGACAAAGGTATATGAGGTAAAGAAGATTAGGTATTCAATGTGGAAACACCCCCCAACTTAGTACTATAGCAGAAAGATGCTATCACAGAAAGGAAGGACCAAATTAGGAAAACAGCTAATCAGGGCTATAGACCACTGTAAGACAAAGTTACCCAGAGTGGAGCTAATTAGAAAAAGATGCTTTTTTTGACCCTGAGGTAACATGCTCTGTCTTTCTTGTCCCTAGACCAGTTTAGGTAAACAGCGGTGGTGCATCAAGTCGCTGTAAACAACTTTCCACCTGGTGCCAGGATTGGTTTTATATTGATGGAAACCCCTAATACGGCATATCTTCAAAACTCCCTTTCCCTCATGCCCATGAGTTAATATTCAGTTTCATTGTCTCTTTGTGCATGTCCATCACCATGTTTATAAGCCTTCTGGTCCTAATGAAAATGAAACAAGGACCTTTAATCAGGGCTCTTGTCTTCTCCCAGACATTAGCCATCTCTCCCATTTTTAATCCTGCATCTTGCTTTCTTACTGGACCAGAAAGAATGCCAGACCCAGAATCTGTGACACATGTGCACTTGAGAAGAATGTGTATTCTGCTGTTTTAGGATGAAATGTTTTAAATATATCTGTTAAGTCCATCCAATCCAGTGTGTCATTCAAAGTGTTGTTTCCTCGTTGATTTTCTGCTTAGATGATCTCCACTGCTTTAAGTGGGGAGTTAAAGGCTCTTACTATTATGGTATTATTATCAATAAGTCTCTTTATGTTTGTGATTATTTGATTTATATATTTGGATGTTCACATTGGAGGCATAGATGTTTATAATTGTTAGATTTGGGTGGATAGACCTCTTAATTATGATATAATGTCCTTTTTCATCCCTTCTTGCAGTCTTTCTTTTAAAATTTAATTTGTCTGATATAAGTATGGCTATTCCAGTTTTCTTTTGGTGACCATTAGCATGATAAGTTGTTCTGCATTCCTTTACTTTCAATCTGAAGGTGTCTTTAGTTCTAAAACAGGTATCTTGTAAACAGCATGTAGATGGATCTTGTTTTCTTATCCGTTCTGATACCCTATGTCTTTGGATTGGAGTGTTTAGGCCATTGACATTTAGAGTGAATATGGAAAGATATGAATTTATTGCCATCGTGTTTTCTGTAGAGTTGGAGTTTCTGGTGGTGTTCTTTGGTTATTTCTATTCTTTGTTGCTTTCGGTCTTTTTTGTTTTGTTTCTTCCCTCAGAGAGTCCCTCTTAAAATTTCTTGCAGGGCTAATTTAGTGGTCATGAACTCCTTTAGTTTTTGTTGGTCTGGGAATCTCTTTATCTCTCCTTCAACTTTGAATGACAGCCTTGCTGCATAAAGAATTCTTGGCTGCATGTTTTTCTGATCCAGCACATTGAATATATCCTACCACTCCTTTCTGTCATGCTAAGTTTCTGTGGGTAGGTCTGCTGCGATTATGATCTATTTTCCCTTATAAGTTAAGGACTTTTTTCCCTTGCTGCTTTCATAAATCTTTCCTTGTCTCTGTATTTTGTGAATTTGACCATGACATGCCATGGTGATGGTTGGTTTTTGTTGAATCTTACTGGAATTCTCCATGCTTCATGAATTTTGATGTCTGTGTCTTTCCTCACATTAGGAATTTTCCACTATAATTTGTGCACATAAACCTTCTACCGTTTTATACTTTCTCTTTATCTTCTGGGACTCCTGTGATTTGGATGTTATTCCTTTTGAATAAGTAACTGAGCTCTCTAATTCTTGTACCGTGCTTTTTTGCCTTTGTTTCTCTCCTCTTTTTCTGCTTTATTATTTTCTATCATTTTGCCCTCTGTATCACGGATTCCCTGCTCTGCTTCATCCATCCTTGCCACTTGTCACCGTGGCATCCATTCAAGATTGCATCTCATTTATAGTATTTTTAATTTCATCCTGACAAGATTTTACTTCTTTTATCTCTACACAGAGGGATTCTATGCTTTTTTTTCAATCCCAGCTAGTATTCTTATTATTGTGCTTCTAAATTCGAGTTCAGACATCTTGCTTCTCTCTGTGTTGATTAAGCTCATGGCTGTCCTTTCTCCCTGTTCTTTCTTTGAGGTGAATTCCTTCATTTTGTCATTTTGAAGGAAGAAAAAGAATTAAAATAAAATTAAAATTAAAACTAAAAAAATTAAAAACAACACCCAAAAACAAAAAAAAGCAAGATCCTTTGTGTGCTTTGGTCTGGCTGTTGAAAGAAGCCTGATGAAATAGAAAAAAAAAAAAGATAAAAAATAAAAAATAAGAAAAAGTTTAAAAATTTAATATATATGCAATAAAATAGAGTAAGATGAAATGAAAAACGTGAAAAAGAATTTTAAAAATTATAAAGAATAAAACATACATAAAAAGAAATTTAAAAATTTCAAAATAATAAAAAATAAAAATAAATTTTTCTCTTTCTGCTGAGTTCTGTGGCTCAGGTTATGCAGATCGTGTTAATCCTAAAATAATTTCCTAGGTGTGCAAAATGGTTTGGTGCTAATCTAGCTGTATTTCAGGAAGAGAGAAACTGAGAGAGTCCATGCTGCTCTACCATCTTATCCCTACACCCTGCACACATTTTTTTTCTGAATTACAACAAATTATGCATCTCTGTAAAATATCATATTGTATTTTATTTTATTATTTTTATACCAGAGTAGATAACACACAGTGTTGTATTTTTTTTTCAGGTGTACAATGTAGTGATTCAACAATTCCATATATTACTTAGTGTTCATCAAGCTAAATGTACTCTAAATCACTTTCTCCTATTTCATCCATCCCCCACATACACCTCCCCTCTGGTAATCATTTGTTTTTTCTTTATAGATTATATTCTGTTTTTTTTTATTTGTTTGTTACTCTTTTCTCCTTTGTTCATTTATTTTGTTTCTTAAATGCCACATATTCATGAAATTATATGGAATTTGTCTTTCTCTGATTAACATTTCATTCAGCATTATCATCTTTAGTTCCATCACGTTGTTGCAAATAGCAAGGTTTCATTCTTTTTTATGGCTGAATACCGCATCTTCTTTATCCATTTGTCTATCAATGGACACTTAGGTGGTTTCCATAATTTGGCTATTATGAATAGTGCTACAGTAAACATATCAGTGTATATGTCTTTTTGAATTAGTGATTTTGCATTTTTGGCTATACACCTGTAGTGCAATTACTGTATCAAAGGGCAGTACTGTTTTTAATTTTTTGATGAACCTCCATACTGTTTTCCACAGTGGCTGCGCCTGTTTGTATTCTACCAACAGTGCACTAGAATTCATTTATTTCCACATCCTTGCCAAAGATTGTTGTATCTTGAGATTTTGATTTTAGATATTCTGAGAGATATGAAGGGATATCTCATTGTGGTTTTGATAGGTATTCCCCTGATTGTGACTGATGCTGAGCTTCTTTTCATGTGTATGTTAGCCATCTGTACATATTCTTTGCAGAAATATTTGTTCATATCTTCTGCCCTGCCCATTTTCAATTTTTTAATTAATCAATTAATATAATTTATTGTCAAATAGGCTAATATACAGGGTGTAAAGTGTACTTTTGGTTTTGGGGGTAGATTCCCATGGTTCATTGCTTATATACAACACCCATTACTCATCCCAACAAGGGTCTTCCTCAATGCCCATCACCCATTTTCCCCTCTACCCCCCAAAGACCCTCAGTTTGTCCTCTGAATTTAAGAGTCTCTTATGGTTTGCCTCCCTCTATATTTAAAACTTTTTCCCCCTTCCTTTTGCCCATGATCTTCGGTTAAGTCTCTCAAGATGCACATATGAGTGAAAACGTGATACATGTCTTTCTCTGACTTATTTCACTCAGCATAATACCTTACAGTTCCATCCACATTGCTGCAAATGGCAGGATTTCATTTTTTCTCATTGCCACGTAGTATTTCATTGTATATATAAACTACATCTTCTTTATCCATTCATCAGTTGATGGACATTTAGTCTCTTTCCATAATTTGGCTATTGTTGAAAACACTGCTATAAACATTGGGCTACACGTGCCTCTATGCATCAGCACTCCTGTATCCTTTAGATAAATTCCTAGTAGTGCCATTGCTGGGTCATAAGGTAGTTCTATTTTTATGTTTTTGAGGAACTCACACACTGTTTTCCAGAGTGGCTGCACCAGTTTGTATTCCCACCAACAATGTAAGAGGGTCCCTGTTTTTCTACATCATAACCATCATTTATTGTTTCCAGAGTTGTAAAAATTAACCTCTCTTATCAATGTGAAGTGGTATCTCAGTGTTGTTTTAATTTGTATTTGCCCGATGATGAGTGATGTTGAGCATCTTTTTATGTGTCTGTTGGCCATCTGGATGTTTTCTTTGGAAAAGTGTCTATTCATGCCTTCTCTCCATTTATTTCCTATATTATTTGTTTTTAGGTTGATTTTGGTAAATTCTTTATAGATTTTGGGTACTAACCCTTTATCCGATATGTCATTTACAAGTATCTTTCCCTATTCCATTGGTTACCTTTTAGTTTTGTTGATTGTTTCCTTTGCAGTGCAGAAGCTTTTTATCTTGATGAGATCCCAGCAGTTGATTTTTGTTTTTGATTCCCTTGCCTTTGGAGATGTGCCAAGCAAGAAATCCTTGTGGCTGAGATCAAAGAGGTTGACGTCTTTCTTCTGTAAGGTTTTGATGGTTTCCTGTCTCACATTTAGGTCTTTCATCCATTTTGAGTTTATGTTTGTGTGTGGTGTAAGAAAATGGTATAGTTTCATTCTTCCACATGTTGCTGTCCAGTTCTCCCAGCACCATTTGCTAAAGAGACTGTCATATTTCCATCAGATGATCTTACCTGCTTTGTCAAAGATTAATTGGCCATGCATTTGTGGGTCCAATTCAGGGTACTCTGTTCTATTCCATTTTCTAATGAATTATTTGTTTTTTGGTGTTGACTCATAGAAATTTTTTATATATTTTGGATACTAACCCTCTTTAATATATGTCATTTGCAAATATATCCTCTCATTGATAAATTATCTTTTAGTTTTGTGGGTTGTTTCCTTTGTGGTGCAGAAGCTTTTTATCTTGATGAAGTCCCAATAGTTAATTCTTTTGTTTCCCTTTCCTTAGAAGACAGACATATCTAGAAGATGTTGCTACAGTCGATGTCAAATAAATAACTGCTAACTTTTGTTTTTGTAAGATATTTATAGTCTCAGACCTAATATTTAGGTCTTTAGTCATTGTCACTTTATTATTACGTATGGTGTAAGAAAGTAGTTGATTTGCCAGAGAGCACAACATGGCAGAGAAGTAGGGGGATCAGTACTTCCTGTGCCTCTTAAACAAAGAAGGGCTGAAGCCATAGGGCTCTTAATCCCAAAGTCTTGGAGGAAAGGAGAAGGAGTCTATTAGGAAGAAAACAGGAAAACCAGACAACCCCACAGGTGCATGATTGTGAACTGGGGGAGATAAAATGGGCCACAGAGGCACGGAGGGGAGGGCTCCCCTTCTGTGGAGAAAAAAAAGGGAAAAGAGCATGGGGAAGCATAGGACTGTATCTGGACAAGAGAAAAACCTTGGACCAGGATGGGGAAGGATCTCATCATCCTATCTCTAACTTTCAGGGCTTTCAGAGAGGAAACACATCTCTAACTGCAGGATTTTCTTCAGACTGAGGCCAGCTGCACTGTTCGCACAACTGAGGAAGAGGGGAATCATTTCTGGGTTTGGTAGTATGCCAGGGGTGCAGTTGGCAGCAAGAGAAACTGGTTCTCTTCCTTGAAGTACTGCAGCACAGCTGCAGGAGCACATATTGAGCAGCAACATTAATTCACACAGAGTGGATGTTTAAAACCCAGCTAAGTATGGGACATAGGAAACGGCTGAGCCAGACAGTCCACCTCATCTGCGCCTGTGGCACAGTGAGGACAGTTCCAAAAGAGTGATTTGTGACACCTGGTCCATGAAGAAGGGGCTAGGGGGTCACCATTTTTCTCCCCAGAACCACCAAGACAGGGCCTCAGGATCTCAGTACTCCTCGTACATGTTGTGGGTGCCACTATGAGAGTCATAGCATAGCCAGATGCTGCAGTCCTTTACCTGTAAGGGGGATTTTTCAAAAACCTGTCCACAGTATATAATTTCCCCTAAAGACTTTTTCGCCTTCTTCAAATGAGACACAAAGTACTGGGAGCAGGACTTGGTGACAATATGATCAGATGCAAACTCAAATGCAGTAGAGGAATGTGGCATTTGAGGCAGTGCCACACCACTTTGTATTCTCACAGTGTGTCTGAGGCCTTCATGGCCCACATTCCACCCGCACTGTCACCAACAAAGAGACCGTATTGTTTTGATTACTACAGCTTTATTATATATATATGGAATTGTGATAGCTCCAGTTTTCTTTTTCATTTGTAAGATTGCTTTGATTATTCTGGGTTTTTGTGGTTTCACACAAATTTTAGAATTGTTTTTCCTGGCTCTGTGAAAATTTTTTCTTTTTTTAAGTTTATTTATTTTGAGAGAGTGTGAATGAGTGAGCGAGTGAGAGAGAGAGAGAGAGAGAGAGAGAGAGAGAGAGAGAGAGAGAGAGAGAAACCTATGCAGGCTCCATGATCAGCTCAGAACCTGATGCGGGGCTCAATCTCACAACTGCAAGATCACAACCTGAGCAGATATCAAGAATCAGTTGCAGAGGCTAAAGTCTGGGATTGTGATGCCTCCTGTTTTGGTTTTCTTCTTCAATATTACTTTGGCTATTCAGGGTCTTTTGTGGTTCCATATGAATTTTAAGATAGTTTGTTCTAGCTTTGAGAAGAATGCTGGTGCAACATTGATGGGGATTGCATTGAATGTGTAAATTGCTTTGGGTAATAATGACATTTTAACAATGTTTATTCTTCCAATCCATGAGCACGGAATGTTTTTCCATCTCTTTCTGTCTTCTTCAATTTCCTTCATGAGAGTTCTATACTTTTCAGCATACAGGTCTTTTACATTTTGGTGAGGTTTATTCCTAGGTATTTTATGGTTTTTCATGCAATTGTGAATGGGATCTGTTTCTTGCTTTCTCTTTCTGTTGCTTCATTTTTGGTGTATAAGAATGCAACTGATTTCTGTATATTGACTTTGTACCCTGCAACATTACTGAATTCATTGATCAGTTCTAGAAGGCTTCTGGCGGAGTCGATCGGGTTTTCCATGTAGGGTATCATGTCGTCTGTGAAAAGGGAAAGTTTGACTTCTTCTTTGCCAATTCTGATGCCTTTTATTTCCTTTTGTTGTCTGATTGCTGATGCTAGGACTTCCAACACTATGTTAAACAACAATGGTGAGAGTGGATATCCCTGTCGTGTCCCTGATTTCAGGGGGAAAGCTCTAAGTTTTTCCCCATTGAGGATAACATTGGCTGTGGGCTTTTGGTAAATGGCTTTTATGATGTTTAAGTAAGTTCCTTATATCCCAACTTTCTCAAGGGTTTTTATTAAGAAGAGATGTTGTATTTTGTCAAATGCCTTTTCAGCATCTATCGACAGGATCATATGATTTTTTTCTTTTGTTTTGTGATGTGGTGTATCGCATTTATGGATTTGTGAATGTTGAACCAGGCTTGTAACCCAGGAATAAACCCCACTTGATCATAGTGGATAATACTTTTTATACGCTGTTGAATTTGATTTGCTAGTATCTTGTTGAGTATTTTTGCATCCGTATTCATTAAGGATATTGGCCTGTAGTTCTCTTTTTTCGCTGGGTCTCTGCCTGGCTTAGGAATACAAAGCTGTCATCATCAAGACAGTATGGGCCTGGCACAAAAACAGACACATGGACCAATGGAATAGAATAGAGAACCCAGAACTGGACCCACAAGTATATGGCCAATTAATCTTTGATAAAGCAGAAAAGAGTGTCCAATGGAAAAAAGGCAGCCTCTTCAACAGGTGGTGTTGGGAGAGCTGGACAGCAACATGTAGAAAAATAAAATTAGACCACTTTCTGACACCATTCACAAAAATTAACTCAAAATGGATAAAGGATCTGAATGTGAGACAGGAAACCATAAAAACCTTTGAGGAAAAAGCAGGAAATAGCCTCCTAGACCTCAATCGCAGCAATTTCTTCCTCGGCACATCCCCAGAGGCAAGGGAATCAAGAACAAAGCATCTATGTCTCTTGCTCTTGAAAATAGTGGGTGGAGTATGCATGTTTAACAAAATGGTGATGGTCCTTTCCCAGAGGGGCTTTACAGACACTACGGAGACATGGGCCAGCCAGGATGCAATCTGCAAAGCAAGCATGGTTGGGGTATGCAGTTTTAACAAAGTCGTGCATTCTTGGGGCACCTGGGTGGCTCAGTCGGTTAGGTGTCCAACTTCGGCTCAGGTCATGATCTCACAGTCCATGGGTTCAAGCCCCACATAGGGCTCTGTGCTGACACTTCATAGCCTGAAGCCTGTGTCAAAATCTGTGTCTCCCTCTCTCTGCTCCTCTCTTGCTCGCAGTCTGTCTGTCTCTCTCTCAAAAATAAATAAACATAAAACAATTTTAAAAAGTAACAAGGTCGTGCATTCTCTGGTATAGGTGACCAGCTGCCACTACTGCAAGTACCAAGGCCCATCAAAGCACACAGTGAGGATATCAGTGTTGGCATGGTTTGTGATGGTCTTCTGGGGGAGGGGACCCATAGCACCAGGACTGAGAAAGACCCAGCTTGAGGGGGTGGGACACAGTATAAGCAAAGAAGCAAGGAGGGTGACCAGCACTGTCCTGGTTCCTGCAGGTCATCATGTGATCATGCTGGGTTTCAGGGGAGGGAAATGGCACCTGGAAGCAATTTTTTTTCTGGAGGAGCCTCACAGTGAAGTCTGTCAAGCTCTGTGATTAATAAATAATTCTCCTTCCTATTCTTTTCTTTATATTCTTCATCTTGTCCTTGAAATTCTCAGGTCCATTTATAAAACAAAAACAAAAAACTTCTCAGTTGCCATTGGTTTCAGACTTGCTTATTTGCCTGATTTAAGATACTTTTAACTTCCAAATGACATGGTTACAAGAGATAAGCACAGAAAAATACCTTCATTTCTCTTGATTGTGTGCCAGAATTGTTCCACACAACAGTGGGCAATGTGCCACCCTGGGCTTTGATGACTAGAAAGCCCAGTAAATAACCTTTTGTGCTTATTAAATATACACTAGGATTAATAAGTAGACCATGGTTCAGTTAGAAACATAATTGGACAAAAGACTGGCTATAACTGTTCTATTTCATGTATGCTTTATTGCAGTTTAGAGTCAAAGTTTCACATAGAAACAAAATCATTAAGGTCAATGGGCAATTTCAATTAAAAATGTGTGTATATTGGAGACCTTGGAGGAAGACTGTACAGTAAGAGGACACTAAGTTTGCTCTTGCATGGATACAATTAGATAACACTCACTTCAGTGTAAATAATTCAGAAAATGGCTCAAAGACTGGCAGAACAAATGCAACAACAAAATGTAAAGGAGCCACACTAAGGAGGTAGAAAGGGCAGAAATGTTGTGGGAAACTGAATAGACTCGAGCTATCTGCTGGAGACAGCTGTGGGCATACAGAGGGAAGACAGACAAACTATCACAGCAGAAAGACCACACTGGGTAAATAAATCCTCCATAGCATTTATCTTTGAAAACCAGAGGGGCTAAATTTTATGAGTTCTTACTACCAGGGGATGTAAATCCTGGAACTTTAAAAATCAGTGGCTGGGCTCTGGAAGAGCCTGGAGGGTGATAAGCAACTGATAGGCCAAGGAGACACAGCGTAGAATTAGCAGTAAATGGGACGCCTGGATGGCTTAGTTGGTTAAGTGTCCAACCTCGGCTTAGGTCATGATCTCATGGCTCGTGAATTTGAGCCCCACATCAGGCTCTTTCCTGACATCTCAGAGCATGGAGCTTGCTTCAGATTCTGTGTCTCCCTCTTTCTCTGCCCCTCCTTCACTCACACTCTCTACCTCTTCCTCAAAAATAAATAAACATTAAAAAGAAGAAGAGGAAGGAGAAGGAGAAGGAGGAGGAGGAGGAGGAGGAG
>PJEM01012008.1:8520-50065 GCA_004023845.1 Helogale parvula
CAGGAGTCCATCCCAGCAGGTGGATGGGCGCTCTGAGGGATGGAGGGGTAGGGGAGGGTGGAGGGGTGAAAGGGTGGAGAGGTGGAGGGGTGAAGTGGAAGGCGGACTCCTGGAGGGGTTGAGAGGTAAAAGGGGAAGAGGGAGGGGAGGGATGGGGAAGGGCAAAGGGTGGAGGGGTGGAGGTGTGAAGGGGTAGAGGGGTGGAGGGGTGGAGGGGTAGGGGAGCATGGGGGAGAGTAAGCAGTAGGAAGGCCACCCGCTCCCCTTCCCAATCACACTGGACAAGGCTTCAAGGCTTGTGGAGAGTCGGGGGCCTGCGCTGGAAACTTCTGTGGGGTCTTCAGCCAGGGCGTGAGTGGGGGCCCTTTCCGACCACTTTCCTGGGCAGCCCAGCCAGCTTCGCCCTGCGTGCCTGAAAGAACACCCCAAATCCCCGCCTGCTGTCCGCAGAGGGAGCGCAGGGAGAGGAGGGAGCAATGGTCACTTCACCCCCCAGCCCCACCCCTGCAGGCCCGCGGCCCCAGGGTCCCCAGGGTCTAGCCCACCAGGGAGGTGCTGGGGGCAATGGTGAGCCAAGGGCCCATTTCCATAAATGAAGGGCATTCACGCGCCACGCACTGCAGCCAGGGCTTCCTGGTAGGCCCTCTCCTGCCCAACCAGGGTCACCCAGTCCAGGCTACCCGGGGTCCCTGCTGCTGTCACCTCAGAGAGCTTGGGGCCCCTGGAGGAGGCTGGGGCATCCATCAGGAAGCTGGAGGAAACGCCGTCTCTGCCACAGTGCCGCCACCCTGGGGCCCACCCAAGGAGTGCCGGGGGCCCCTTGCTGACCCGGGGGCCCACCCAGCCCGCACTTCTCGATCCTGAAGATCTTCTGGGGTCCCCGCTCCCCGCCCCTCCACCCAGCCCTGGGAACGTCCCACCTATGGGCGAGGGGAGGAGGAGCATATGCAGGTGGAGCCTGCCCCCACCTCAGCCCGCGCCCCCCAACCCGCGCCCCCCCCCCCCCCCGGGATCGCGCGGTCAGGAACTGAGGGAACCGTGATGGACTCGGCGCGGCGCGGGGTGGGGGTGGGCGGTGCCTCGTCCGCCCGGTTCGAGCCCCGGGACACCGAGCTGGGCGGCCCCGTGGAAGCCGGATCCTGCCGCTGGGCCCCGAGTCCGGGTGCGGAGACGGGGCCCCACCCCGGCGCGGGGGGCCGGGCTCTCGGACTCGCCCGCAGGGACCCAAACGGACGCCAGGCCGGCCTCGGTGGGAGCCGCGCCGGCGACGAGGGAGGGGTGGGGGTCCGGGAATCCCCCGAACAAATCCAGGGACGTCTCCGCGTCGCAGCTGGCCGGGCGTCCCAGCGAGCGCCGGCCGATCCCCACCGCCCGCTGCAGCGGGGACTGCGCCCCGCGCGCCCCGATCCCTTTCCCGCCGAGCCTGGCGAGCCGGGCCTGCTCGGGTCACGTGGCGCCGGGCCGCAGCCCCGGCGCTGACCCCGCGGGAAGGGAGGGGAGGGGAGGAGAGAGGGGGAGGGGAGGGGAGGAGAGAGGGGGAGGGGAGGGGACGGGAGGGGAGGGGCGGGAGGGGCGGCGGGGCGCCCGGGATTCCCTGCGGGGCCGCGCGGCCCCGGGCTCTCAGTCTCCGGCCCGCCTGTCGCCCGCCCGCCGAGAGCAGCGCGCCCTCCGCTCCTCGCCCCCTCCCCGCGCGGCGGGCCCCCCGCACCCGGCCGCTGCTCCGGCCCCCGGCGAGCGCACCCCGGGGCGCCCCGAGGCCCGGCCGCGGAGGAGGTGAGCTCGGCGTTCGGGCTGCGCCGGGGCCGCTCGGGGCCACCCGCGCCCCGCCGCGCGGACCCCGCCGCCCGCTGCGGAGCGGGGCGCACAGCCGCCGCCGCCTCGACGCCCGCCTTCCCCGCAGGTCGAGGCCGCGGCGGGAAGATGTACCAGAGCCTGGCGCTGGCCCCGAGCCCCGGCCAGGCCGCCTACGCCGACTCGGGCGCCTTTCTGCACGCGCCAGGCGCCGGCTCCCCGGTGTTCGTGCCGCCCGCGCGCGTCCCCTCCATGCTGCCCTACCTGCCGGCGTGCGAGCCGGGCCCCCCGGCCCCCGGGCTGGGCGCGCACCCCGGCTGGGCGCAGGCGGCGGCCGCAGACTCCTCGGCCTTCGGCTCGGGCAGCCCGCACCCGCCGGCCGCCCAGCCGCCCGGAGCCACCGCCTGCCCCTTTCCGCACAGCCCCCCGGGGCCCGGCGGCGGCGCGGGGACCCGGGACGGCGGCGCCTTCCAGGGCGCGCTGCTGGCTCGCGAGCAGTATCCGGCCCCGCTGGGGCGGCCGGTGGGCGCGTCCTACCCCGCCGCATACCCCGCCTACGTGAGCACCACCGAGGTGGCCCCGTCCTGGACCTCCGGACCCTTCGAAGGCAGCGTCCTGCACGTCCAGGGCCGCCCGGCTGGCCTCCCGGGCCGCAGAGCTGCCTTCGGTGAGTGTGACTCTGGGGTGCTGGGTGTGGGCCTACCGGGGTGCAATCCCGCGTTCTGCCAAGGCTCCCCCGCCGAGCCCAGAGCTGCGGGACGGTAAATGCGGGCAGAATACAAGGTCTGCCAGAATGCCACCGACCCCGAGAGGAAAACGGCCGTCCTGGGCTCTTACACACGAGGAAGAACCCTCTGGGTCGTGCCAGCTGAGCCCACCCCAGACGCTCTTGTGAGAAGTTTCTGAGTGGGTTTTTCTTTAAGTGGGTTTTATAAAATCCAGAATACCGGGCTATCCCAGGAAGCCGCCCGCTCCTCTGGGTTCTAGAATGCTTACATCTTCTAATCTGAGACCTGGCTTCAGATGCTTCCCTGGGGTGTAAATTTGGATAATGGGATTCCAGGCCCCCAAGGTGGAGATTCGCTTCACCGGGTTGCTGAGTAGCCAGCACCACTGACACTTTCCAGAAGCCCAGGGCCTCGCCTGTGTTTGCCGCAGGCAGGAAGCCCCTCGCCGCCCTTCGCTGGTGCCACCTCGCAGGACCTGCTCCCCCCCCGCCCCGCAGTGCCCTGGGCCCTGGCTCGCTCCCCTCCACCCGCGCCCAGGGCTGCCGGCAGGACTGATCCCCGCCCTGTCCCCACAGGGCACCCGGGCCGGGGAGGGAGCCGGGGACCTCTGCCTCTGCCCTGCCCAGCTGTGCCGGCCTCCCGGCCCCACCGAAGAGCCCACAGGAAAGGCCCGCACTGTGGGGTGACAGCGTCCCCAAGCCCCGCCACCACTGCCCCTTCTGAACGTCCCATTTTGCAGAGGCGCAGGCCCTGGGGCCACCTCCCTCCGCCAGTGCTGACGATCCTGCCTCTCCAGGGGATCAAAGTGACACCTCGGTTCTAAGGGGAACAGTTTTGTTACCCACCTCCCGGGGGTCTGACTTATTTACCTACCCCCTCCCTACAAGGCAGCCCTAACCAGCTTTTCTCTAAATACGGCACAAACTTTATAATATGTGAAGTTAAGCTTTAAAGTAAAATTAGATAAAGGTTCAAATACAATGAAAGCAAGGTGTGCACACCCAGAAAGGGAGCGCGCCGCCGGCGCCGGGCTCCGGGGGCGACCCGCTGCCTGTCCCCGCAGTGCCAGACTTCCTGGAAGAGCTCCCCGGCGAGGGTCGTGAGTGCGTCAACTGCGGGGCCCTGTCCACGCCGCTGTGGCGCCGCGACGGCACCGGCCACTATCTGTGCAACGCCTGCGGCCTCTACCACAAGATGAACGGAGTCAACCGGCCGCTCGTGCGCCCGCAGAAGCGCCTGGTGAGTGCCGCCCGGGGCTGGGGGCCGGGGCCGCCGGCCTCCTGGTGACCGGGCGGGGGCCGGGGGGGTTCGGAGGGCAAGGTGGCTGCTCTGGGGCAGGAAACTGAAACCCGACGCAGGAGGGGCCTTGGGCGCCGCGCTTGGGGAACAGGTTCTCCCCGAGACCCGGCCCGGGGTGGTTCCAGGCGCAAAGCTTGTTTTCACTTTCGGTGCTTCCGGGTGTGCGGCCGGGGCAGAGCGGGGCAGCGCCCCGAGGCCGCGGGAAGGTCCGGGGCACTTCCTCTCCCGGGCACGCTCGGATGTTGGAGGGATTCTGGGCGTGGCAGGGCCCGCCTTTGTGTGCGTGAAGTCCGAGAGGCCACGGAGGCCCCCGGGTCCGAGGTCCAGGCCTGGCTGCCTCTGGGGATGCCGGGCCTTCGGGGCCAACGCTGGTCTGAGCCCTGTGGTGGCCGCTGGCCGCGCATGGGAGGCGGGTGGGGGGCTCTCCCTGGCGGTCGTGGTTGCGGTTCTGAGCTGCCTGGTGCTCAGCGGCCGAGGCCTTCCCTGGAACCCCTAACCCGGGCTGTGGAGGCGCCCGGCCCTCCAGGCCCCAGACCAGGCAGGCGACCCTGGCGGTTCGGGGGAAGCCACTGTTTTTCTCTCCCTGCTCCAGGCTGGAGGCGGGGGTCTGCGGGTCCCCAGCGCCCCTGCGCCCACAGTGTCTCCCGGAAGGAGGCTGCGAGACCTCAGAATCCGTATCACTCGCTCACTTGCATTTCTGCCCCTGTGATCATGCTCCCCCCACCCGACGTGTACAGCGCTGGCTTGGCATCCGGTGTGGCCCTCACGGATGGGGAAACTGAGGCTAAAGCAGAGGTGTCCTGGGGGACTGCCCCCCCCCCCGACTCCCAAGGACTCCCAAGGCCCCTCCTCTGCTCCATCCTTCCCTCCCGGGGGTGGGGGGAGTGCGGCAGGGAACACACTGGTAAACAGGAAGAGAAGGCTGGGCACCCCTCCTGGGCCACCACCCAGCAGAAAATTCCTGATGTGCGGGTCAGAGGCACGGGCCACCCTCTGAGACACTGAGGCACTCACCTTCATGACAGCCCCATGAGGACCCCGGGGCTCAGAGCCCCCAGCAGCCCTCAGCAGGGCCTGGGTTCTGAGGCCTGTCCCCTAGGGCTCCTGTGTGCTCCCCGCTCCCCGGGACCCCGCCGAGGCCACCTCGGGTCGTCTGGCCCAGGCCCCTGCGCACCCCGTCCTCGTGCTGTGTTGTGGAGACTGCTTTAGGTGCGGCGCTTGGACGGGCCTCAGCCAGCTCTGGGCCGGGACACCAGGAGTAATTAGCTTTAGCGACACTCGTCGTAGGGTGAAGACCCCTTCCTCTTACGCCCGAGGCGGCCGGGCTCCAGAGGGTGGGCACCTGGTCATGCCCGAGGGCAGGCCAAGCAGGTCTGAGTGTGGGGCGCGCCCGGAGGGGCTTGCTGGCGGGGGCGGCGGGGGGGGTGCCCCTCGAGTGTCCTGCCCCCGGCTCCCCAGGGCTGGCTCTGACTTGTTTCTGGGCTCCTGCCTGGCACTCAGGGAGGGTGGCCCCACCGGCGGGGCCAGGCTGTGCGGAAACTCGGAGATTCGCAGAGAGTGCTGGGACCAAAGCCCGGTCCCCGAGGCAGCCGTGGCGGGGCTGGGCCAGCCCCCCCAGACTTGCCCCTGCTCTGTGCCTTGCTCTCCCTCATGAGTGGCCGGCACCGACGCCCCCCGAGAGAATTGTCTCCTTTCCTCTGAATGATTACAAAGGTTCTAGAAGCTTGTCACCAACAACACGGGAATGTGACAATCACCAGCGTGCGTTCCCACCCCCACCCCCAGCCCCAACAGGAATTCGTGTCTTTTCTGCCCTTTGCATCCCGAGTGTGTCCTTGTCACTGGCTCGAACCTCTTCCCTGTGGCATCCGTCCGTGTGGACGCGGGAGGGGAGAGTCGGGGTGGCTCTGGACACCCCTGCGTGCCTGCTTGTGTGGCGGGGGGCTCGAGAGCCCCCCCAGCCCCCCACCCGAACGTCAGAGCCTGGCAGTCAAGGCCAGAGGGGCGAGGGCGCCAGCTCCAGGGAGGGGCTGGTGCTGAGCGGGGCCCCCGGCTTTCCTTCCCGCGTGGCCCGCCTCACGGCCTCGTCCCCGGCACGGCTTGCCCTTGGTCAGCAAGGGACATGCACTTTATCAGGCTAAGCGTCTGCCCTGTGTCCCTTCCCGAGAGGGGGGTGAGGGACCCACTTAAAGTCGGGCCACCCCCCCACTCCTGCTGTACCGCTTTTTGCGAGTTTTGAGCCCATTGCTCACTTCCAAAAGTGTTTTCCCGCTTTGCGCGCTGGCCTCACCCCTCCCGGCCGAGCTGCCCCGGCCCCTCTCCCTGCCGCCCGGGCTCGGCCCCGGCGCCCCGAGCTCTTCGCTGGAAGGAGACGCGTGTGGAGCCTGGAGCGGCCGCGGCCAGCGGGCTTTGAAGTTTAACTTCTGAAAAGAACAAACCAAAAAAGAAAATTAAAATGCGGCCGGCGGAGGCCAGCGGCGAGGGCCCGGAGAGCTGAGGGGGGCGGTTCTGTCCCCGCGGGGCCTCCGGCCCCTCCGCGGCTCCGAGCTCGGTGCCCGTGTGGAGGGCACGGCCTGCTGAGGGGAGAGGAAAATGTAAACGAGCAAACGTTTTCAATTTTTTTCCAGGTCCTTTTTTCCCTCTTTTTCTTAATTTTAACGTATGTTCACTGAAAAAGAACTTGTTCCTTAATCCGGTTCCATAGTTTTCCCTCGCGCTCCCAGGACAGACAGATGGCTCCTGAGCTTCCTGGGCTGTTTTCTACCCACACGCGCATGCACACACGGCATCGAGCTCCACCTGTTGGCAGGGCACACCTGTGGGGGAGGCATGCACGTGGGGGGGCACGACCGTGGGGGGCACGACCGTGGGGGGCTGCGGTGCCGCCGCCCGAGGCCTCTCTGCTTGCAAGGCACACAGGTGACTGTGGGGACGCTCGTGGGAGGTGCGGGCGAGCTCCGGTGCGGGCTCGTGAGAGCCCCTGAAACCCAGCGATGATGTTCGAGGCCTGGCATTGGCACCTTTGTGCCCTGGCGGGAGTGTTTCTTTTTTGCGCGGGGAGGCCAGTGGGGGAGGGGCAGAGAAAGGGGTACAGAGGATCTGAAGCAGTGAGCCTGACGCGGGGCTCGAACTTTCGAACCGTGAGATCATGACCTGAGCTGAAGTCAGGAGCTCAACCGACGGAGCCGCCAGGTGCCCGAAGGCAGGAGTGTTTCTGCAGGAAGGATCCAGTACGGGGGTGACGGCCCAAGCACAGGGCAGCAGACGCCTACCTTTCACTGATGGCGGGACGTGCACGAGCTCTGGGGGAGCAGCTGGGTGGGGAGGGCGAAGGCACGGGAGGCGGGGAGCTCCGTGCAGCCCCCAGGGGTAGGTCAGGGTCGCCGATAACACGCCAGACACTCGTCACATGGGAATGAACTTCAGTACACAGCGACCAGCACCGTGGTGTGTGTCCCCGATGCCGCACGGAGGCGCCTCTGCAGAGCGTCTGCTGCTTACCCCCAGTCACATCGGGCCGCCGCCCTGGCGTGTGTGGTCTATGCTTGCAAAGCGTGGCAACCTGGGGCAGGTCCTAAGCCCCCTCCCCCCGTGCCAGGAAGGTGGATGGACTGGCGGGGCTTGGGATCCTGGGCCAGGTGGGCGGCAGGGCAGGAGACCCCGCCGCACGCTGGACAGCGGGCTCCAGGAGGGCAGGGGCACCCCCCGTGTGCATGGTTCCTGGCACCCAGGAGACAGATGGAAGAGAGGGACGGGGCAGGGAGAGGAAACTCAAATCGTGTCCAG
Source organism: Helogale parvula (assembly GCA_004023845.1). Taxonomy (NCBI): domain Eukaryota; kingdom Metazoa; phylum Chordata; class Mammalia; order Carnivora; family Herpestidae; genus Helogale; species Helogale parvula. The sequence goes on from PJEM01012008.1 coordinate 16,125, forward strand.
GAAAAGCTGCTTTCTAGACAGAGTCAGGATGCGGCCTCGGCCTCCTAGGGAGAGACTCAGGCTGGGTCCCATCTCAGAGCGTCTACCGTCTGGCCGGGGCTGTCGCCAGCCTGCATCCCTCCGGGGCGGCAGAGCAGCAGGGCCCCGGCCCCCTCGCTCACACCGGCCCCCCCTACAGTCCTCGTCCCGCCGGGCCGGCCTCTGCTGCACCAACTGCCGCACGACCAACACCACGCTGTGGCGGCGCAGCGCGGACGGCGAGCCCGTGTGCAACGCCTGCGGTCTGTACATGAAGCTGCACGGGGTGAGCGGACGCGGGGGGGCGGGGGGGGGCGGTCAGGACTGGGGGCGGGGCTGCCCTCTTCCCGGTCCGAGAGAGGCGGGACCCTGGGGAGGCCGGAGGCAGATGGGGTGAACGCGCTTCCCTCACTTGAGGCCCCCACTGACGGCGGCACCAAGCCTGTGTTGTTACCGTCGGGCCCTTTTCGCAGATGGGCCCACTGAGGCTCAGCGTCGCCGGGGCAAGCCTGCAGCCATTCAACCTGGGACAGGTCCGCTGGTGTGGCCTCTGTGCACCCCTCCTGGCCCCTACAGCCCTGGAGGTTGGGGCCTAGACCGGCTCTTGCCCTCCTTGCGGGCCCAGGCCCAAGGCCAGCAGCTCACAGGGGCTCTGACAGCTCGGTCACCTCCCAGAGTGACCGGCTCTGCAAGGCTGACGTGAGGGCATGTGGCCATTCAAGAGGCCCAAGGGTGAGAAAAGACAGGACCAGTCACCCGCCCCTGACTGCCACCCCCCCCAGGTGCCTCGGCCGCTGGCGATGAAGAAGGAAAACATCCAGACTCGGAAACGCAAGCCCAAGAACGTTGTGAAGACCAAGGGCTCGTCAGGTGCGAGGGGCCGGGGCCCACGGGGGCCGGGGGGGCTCGTCCCCACCCTGCGGCCGCCGCGTGCTCCCCCCGCCAGAGATTTGCATGTTTAGTTCAAGCGTCACCCGCCCTGACTCTGCCCCGGGACCGTCCGGCCTGGGGAGGGGCAGCAGAGCAGATTGAGGGGGCCACACCCGGTCCCTCTGACCCCTTAAGAGACCAGTGCCCTGGCTGCGCCCCACCTTCCAGGATGCAGCACCGGGAACCCCGCAACCTCCCCACCCACTGTCCCGGACCCTGAGCACTCAGCAGCCGCTTTGAAACCCAAACCCAGCCTGGCGTCCCCTTCATGCCTTGGCTCCAGTGTCACCTCCCAGGTAAGGCAGGCGGGATGGACCAGGGGACCCAGAGCTGGCTCCCAGGCACCTCCCCAGGGAGCGCGGACCCCCCGACCCGCTCACACCCCCGGCAGCGCCCCAAGGGCCTCTCCCAGGAAGGAGCTCAGGCCGGCATGCAGTCAGTCATGGGTACCGGACGCTGGCCTGTGGACACCCCAGACCGAACGCCCCGCTTGTGTGATCCTGTCCGTCACACGGGGCCCCCCGCCCTCCTCCAGGGTCTCCGGAGGCCCCTCAAGGCAAATGTCCCGGTCACGAGGGCTCCTACCCCGAGCGAGGCCAGCCAGCCCTTCCTGCATTCCCGTGCTTCCCCTGTTCCGCTGCAGGCCTCTGGCCAGGTGGACGGCCCCCTGGCTCCCAGCCACGTGGAGTTCAAGTTCGAGCCCGAGGACTTTGCCTTCCCCTCTGCAGCCCCGGGCCCCCAGGCTGGCCTGGGTGGGGCCCTGCGCCAGGAGGCCTGGTGTGCGCTGGCCTTGGCCTAGGTCCTCGGGTGCCCGTCGGACCCACCTCACTGCCGGGGCGCACAGCGGAGGGAGACCGCCACCCCCCAACCTGGAGGCGACAGGCGGCGCGGCCTCGAGGCGCTGGGCCTCCCTCAGCACAGCGGCAGGGGGGCTCCTGCACGGGGCGGTCGGGCCCCGGAAAAGGGGGAAGACCAACGAGAAGGCCTTGAGTCTCCCTGCAAACAGCAGGGGACCCCCAAATGCTGTGTGACACTCTGCACGGGCCGCTCCAGCCAGGGCTGGCCAGGGGCCCCGCTGCCAGCACCTCTCAAGTCCGCCTCCACCATCGCCGGGTCGACACGTTGCAGGAGTCGGAAAACACCCCACCTCCTGTTGGAAAACCAGGATCACAGATGAAGTGGCCCAGGTCAGGCAGGCGATGTGAGTGAGGGGAGCCGCTGGACGTGAGACCTCCTGGAGCCTGGGATCTGTCCCTTTTCTCACATTTGATGGATAAAGACACAGCACAGAGGACTTTCCCTCCTCTGAGTGAAGGACTGCTAGGGACAGATGTGCAGGTTGTGCACTGTGCCAGGATGCTACCACAGTCATCATCTACTCGTGTGTTTATTTGGATGGTTCCCCCAGAGGGGGCAGTAAAGGGCCTCATTCTGAATGAACCTGTGCATCGGGACTGAGAGTAGAGGACCTGGGGCCCCGTGCTGGCCCCACAGGTGCCATCCGTGCTGCTGGCGGAGGAGCACACGTCCCGGCCTCCCTCGGGTCGTCCCCCCGTGGCTTGTTGTCCAGGGAATCGTTACTGACGCCCTTTACCTGCAGCCGCCCTCCCCTCGCAGGACGGGGGCGCGTTAGTCGGTCAGGCTGGCTAGACCCCGGGGGACCTGGAGGACTAGCCACTGCTGGCACCGGGGAGGCTCCAGCACAGAGGGGAGCGGGGACGCCTCGCCCCAGGGCCTCCGCGGCGCCGCCCCGGTCCAAGCTCGGGGCTCGTGTTCACACTGGCGTCCGCGTCCGGAACGTGTGCGTCCATCCTGAGGCTGCGGCTTGGGTTCCAACTGTCAACACGTGACGGTGTCCTGCCGGTTTTGTTTTGTTTTTAAGACAAATAATGTCATGAGTAAAAAGTATGAAATAAGAGTGTTGGATTTGCATTCCTTGGCTGATGCCGGTGGGGTCTCCCAGCCTGGCCCCTGCCCGCCAGTCGGCAGCGGGTCCGGTGCTCACCCTCTCCCGGACACTTGTCTCCATGTGCTGGCCTGTTGGACCTTACTGGTCACCCCGGGTCAACCAGGAGACCCATAAACACGGGGCGCCTTCGAGGTCACCCACCAGCACGAGAGAGGGACGCTGGGCCAGCCGGGGGCCACGCGGCGAGAGGTCATCGCTGTGCGGTCAGCGGGGCTCGGGCCTGAGGCCCAGCCACGCGCTGCCGCTCTGGGCTGCAGTCCGGGCACAGGGGCCACACGCAGGCTTGGGGCGCTGGCAATCCCCGTGTCCCCACGTGGATCTGGTGCCTCTGACTGGGGTGCAGCCGCAGGCCAGGTGCTGCTGCCTCTCGCCATGTGAGTGCCACCCAGGGCGGCACCTGCAGGCGGGGGGGCCTGTGTGCAAACGTGCCGGCGGACAGGGCTCAGCCCGGGCAGGACGCCCCTGTCCCGGGGTACCAGCCCACAGCCCGCATGTCTCTGCGCTCACGGGCCTCAGGCTGCCCTTCCCAGGAGGCCACTCACAAGTGCACAGGTGAGGCAGAGAGGTGAGGAGCCGCCCGTCTGAGCAGGACCATGACGCCTTCCCCCCACCCCCCACCCTGGACCAGGTGCGGGGTCCTGAGCCAGAGACCCTGACTGTTATTTTGCGAGAACCAAGTGGCAATGTCCTGCTCGACCTTCCCCGCCCCAAGCAGCTGTGGGAGGGCAAGTCCATCCTCTGGGGCCAGAGTAGGGGGGCACCCAGGCTCCAGGTGAGGGAACAGGCCCCGGAGGGCAGGAGACGGCGGGAGGCCCCGGAGCACCCTCCAGGACCTGCTCTGGGCTCTGCCCTGTCAGTCGGTCGCTTGCCCTTCCACCTGCGAGGGGGCGGCTGTGGATCCCCCCTTCTCTGATGGGCGAGACCAGGGCACGAGGCGCCTGGCCACTGCAGGGCCCACACAGGGACCTGGGCTTGGGGGGACAGCTCAGCGTCCTCACCTAGCAGTGCTACCACTTAGGAGCCCAGGGGCTTTCGTTGGAGCCTCGGTTTCCCCATCTGTAGGTCAAGGAGGGTGCCACATGCCTGCAGCCAGGTGATCCACACGTGTGTGCAGCTGGTCCAGGCCTGGAGGTCCCTGTACACAGGGGGGCAGTGTTCTGTGCTCCCCAACCCAAGGAGGCTTCCTGGAGGGGTCCACAGCAGGACAGGGAGGGTCACAGAGAGGAGGAGGGGCATCCAGCCCCAGCCCTCCGCCCATGAACAGGGGTCCTGGACAGGAACGGGGGATTGACCACGAGGGACGGAAGGAACAGCCTCCTCTTGTCTGTCATTGTTAAGTGTGTCGTGCCCAGGATGAGCAGGCAGCGGGCCCTACCCCTGGGCATGGGTGTTGCTGCTAATTTGAGCCTTTCCCCCGAGTGCCCCTTCAGGGCCGGAAGCTGTCAGGACCCGGAGCCTTAATATAGCCACCAGCACCCCCTTCCTGGGGCACTTCCTCCTGCCAGCCCCCTTGGCGGTGCCTGGCCGGCCAGAAAGCACCGGATGGGCCGGGAGGCCAGCGGGCGTGGGCAGCCCGGCCGCTACCGGAGCCGCAGGACAGAAAGAAAGGCCGCTCCGTCGGCGCTGTGTGACCGTGCGCTCGATTCCCGTCACGCGGGCCGGGAGGAGGGGGCCCGCCCCTGCAGCTGTCCCGCGCACCGAGCTGAGCCCCCGCTGGGGTCCGTCCCAGGCGCCTGGAGGCCAGCGGAGCTGAGGACACAGGCAGGGGAGACACCAGAGCCCCCTCAGCTGGGGGCCCCCTCCCCACCCACTTAGAGCCCTATCGCTCCACTCCAGGCCGCACCCGGGACGGGCTTGCAGGGCTCCTGAGCGGGGACCCCGCCCGCACGCCCTCTCGGATGGACCCAGGGTCGGTGACACCCCGTGGCGGCTGCCTCCCGCTTCTCCGAGCGCTGCTGCATTTAGCGGGGACTGCGTCCTGCGCGCACGCCAGGGCGCCCGTGTGCCCCCCAGGCCCTGGCGCTGCCGCTTCACCCGGTGTCTCCAGCCTCAGCTGAACCCCAGCAGCCCGGGCGCCCCCCCACCCAGCCCCGCGGGACCCGAGGCTTCGGGGGGCGGGGCTAAGGGATGGGTGCAAATTCTCTAAGGTGCTCGTCTGGAAAGCAGAATGAGCTCTTTAGGAAAGGAAAGCAGGTCTTCGGGGCGAGCGCAGGGCCCAGCTTTTCACTTGACCAAATAAGGACATTTCTTAGAAAAGAACAGTCCCTGCTGTCACCGTCATCAGAAACAGGCCGTTCTGCCACCACACACAGCGGCCGTCGTCTCTGGGAAAGGGGTGCCGCCTTCGCAGCCTCGTGCTGCCCTTGTCCCGGCCGTGTGAACAGGCGCTCAGAGGACACTGAGGCCGGGGTCCCGGCCCCCGGGCGGACCCCCATGCGGCAGACAGAGGCCAGAGAGGCCAGGTGCCGCGAGGCTGTGAGGCTGCGCACCAGGGTCCCCATCTTTCCTCCCGCATGCCCTTCGGCTGCGGCTGAACGGGCCTCAGAGGGGAGGGGGCTGGCTGAGCCCCACAGCCCTGCTGGAGCCGGGGTGGGGGCGGCCGGCCCTCGAGGGCCACTCGGAGGCCCTGGCAGGCAGCCCCCACCTCCGATGCCCGGTGCCGCCCGCCAAGATGTTGACACGGACGGCTCCAGCCGCCTTATTTATTATCTGATAAAGGGCTCCCGGCACCGCCGGTGGACGGCGTCTGGCCGGGCTGGGGCCTGGGGGAGGGAGGCGGGTGGGCGGGGGGACAGGAGGCCAGAGCAGGCCTCCACACTGGACTCCGGGGGCAGGACGCCCTGAGGAATCTGGACTTTTCCTTCGCTGGCGAACGGCTTTCCTCCTCCACCACCACCACGGAGCCAGCCGGCCAGGGAGGAGCTCGGGTCACTGAGTGGGCCCTGACCTCCCTTCGCAGGGGCGACGGCCCACACGACCCGTGCTCCTCTGCTGCCAGACCCTGCTCGCATGGTCTCTGCAGAACGCCCCTGCTAGGGTCCTCCTCGCCCCCTGCCTCCTCCTGTCCCACTGCCCATTCTCCACCCCTCCTTGTGGCCCAGAGCTCACATTTTCCATGATGCAAATCTGGGCCTGGTTTTTCTTTGTCTCCAAACACCCCGGCCCAGGTAACACCCTGGCAACCGCACAGCTGGCCCGAACCCTGACCACCCCGTGACCTGAGGGCTCCCCTTTCCCACACCTGCGTCCGCTCTTACGTGTGGGGGGCGCTTGCCAGTGTCCAGGCTCCCCGTGCTTCAGGGCCTTTGCACGTGCTCTTCCCTCTGTCCGCCTAACAGGGGCCAAGACCCTCGGATGCTGCCTCCTCCACCAAGTCTTCCTCGGGCGGTGCTAGAAGGTCTCTCCAAGCACAGCCGTCCTCACGGCCTGGGGCTGCCCTTGCAGGAGGGAGACCCCCTGCATGCCCGGGATGAGGGGTGGGTTACAAGACTGAGGGATTGGGTAGCCAAAAGGGCTAAGGTGGGGTCCCCGGCAAGGCAGGGGTGAGGTGAGGGGCCCCAGGTGAGGGGGAGCCCCAGAAGCACGCTCCCAGAGGGGACCTGTGTGGCGGTGGTCCATGCGGGCCGTGCTCCCAGGCACCCAGAAGGGGACGGCCGTGCGTGTGGACGGCAGCTCCCACCCTCCACCAGCGTGGCCCTGTGTGCGCAGGAAGGGCCCCGGGAACCCCAGTCAGGAGCCCTAGAGACAGCACGTACTGCTGCCCCGCCCCAAGCAGCCAGGCCAGTCCAGACAGCTGGGCCCCAGGGCCTGGCCGGGGCGGGGGACTGGGGGGCTGGGGGGCTGCTTCCCACGCCCGGACCACCGGGGGCCTTCAGAGCCAGGCACCCTCTGGCTGACCACAGGGTGGGGTAGGCCTCTCGCCAGGAAGGCGTGGGGGCCGGCGGGCTGGAGTCCGAGGGATTCCGGTTCCGGGGAGGTGGGGCACGCGGGCGTCATGTCTGACCTCTGAATTCATCTTTTCTGAGTCGTGTCTCCTGCATGTGAGAGGTGCCAAGTTGTGCAACATAAACATTTCAGAGATTACACAATTTTCAAACCCTGTTCTGGCAATTCTTTGCTTTTTAATATGCAGAAGACCTCAGAGCACAGGGGCCGGCGCCCTTGATCCTGACCTCTGAGAGGTTCTGGTGGCCAGGAGCGGCCAGGTCCAGTCGGACCCAGAGCAGGCCGTGTGCCCGGGCCGCAAGGAGGAAGCCGCTGTCTGTGCAGAGTGGAGGGGCTGGGGGGGCGCAGGGCACGGAGAGACAGACGCAGGGAGAGGACAGTGCCCCCCCCACCCCCCCGTGGTCTGATAGCCACAGCGCCCCCTTTCCCAGCGGCTTGTCCTGGGGCTGTGTCCCCTCCCGCTGTGTGATGGCGAGGGCCCTGGGGTGTCATGGTGGGGGCAGGAGCAGGGAGGATTCAGGAGGGCTCCGGCCCGCCGGCCTACACTCGGGGCCTCCCCACGAAGACAGGCAGGCAGGGGGCAGGAAAGGACAGTGGGTCACAGCTTCCAGAGGCAGAGCCCACCAGGCCGCAGGGACAGCAAGTGAGCAGTTTTCCTGAAGAATCTGAGAAAAAATCCAGAAGGACTTGGGAGACCCCTTCAAGCCCAGACGGTCAGGACGGCTGATCCTGGGCCAGGACCCAGACGCGTCCCCTCGACAGGACTCTCCAGCAATTCTAAACTGGGAGGGGGGGGATGCAAGGAGAGTGGGGAGGGACCCCACACCCGTGGGGCCAGCCAGCAGGGAGCCCTGACCCTCTCCCTGCAGGGAGAACCCCCAGGTCATCCAAGGGCGCTGGCCAGCTTGAGGCTAACAGAGTGTCCTTGGGACCTGAGCCGCCCAAGAGGACCCGAGGCCCGGCTTCCAGTGGTTTTCACGTGGTGTCCCCGGGAGAATGGGCAGCGGTATCAGCTCGACTGTGGCAGCCACGGGCCCGTCTCCTACCCTTGGGGGTGAGGGCAGGGGAGGGGAACAGGGGGTCTGGGCAGCAGCCTGACCCTTGGCTCCAGTCCTAATCAGTGGTGGGATTTCTTCAGTGGAGCACGTAGAACAGAATCAACCACGATGAGTGGCTTTGGGGCCCCTTCCCTCCCTGACACTTAAGCGGGATCCAGGAGGGTGGGGGTAGGAGCGGAGCCCCTCCGAGGACCTCAGGGCTCAGCCCGGCACCCGGCGCTCAGGGAGAGCATAGTGAGCTTTTCCGGAGCTTGTACGGTAGACACAGCAAACCCTCCTTCTATCAGGAGCGCTCTGAGCGGGCGGGTGCCGTCCACCGAGCTGACGGATGCTCCCTCCACAGCTCCGCCCGGGTTTTCTGGGAAAGATTGAGGACCCTCCGGCCCGGCCCCGTTAGCCTTCCAGAGTAAAATATTAGCTCTGTCCGCTTCCGGCCCGCGCCTGCCCGGCCTCCCCTCGGTCAAGTTCTGAGGGCTTCCTGGCCCCGGCTCCGCGGGGGCTCACAGCCACTTGCAGACTAGCCTCCCTTGTTTATTTTATGAATGAGAGAGGACGCTAAATACTCAAATAAAGTGCATCTACGCACCCGAGGCCAAGAGACTCTCAGAGTTTTTGTGGGGGAGCTGGGAGAGCCCACAATCAGGCCATGGGGGGCCCCAGGGGATCCCCAAAGCCACCCCTCAGGGCCCCTGGGGGAAAAGCAGGCAGGGGTGGGGGCTGCGGGTGGAGGGTAAGTGCTCAGCCCTGCGGGGAGTGTGGACCACGGGACAACAGCCGAAACACGAGGCCAGCCCCACGCTGAGGTCAGCAGGCTGGAGCCGCTCAGTCCTGGCCCAGCTCTGGGGAAGAGAAGGGGCCTCTTGCTGGGTCCCCTCCATGACACCCACAGGAAGCACAGCCCCCGGGGACCCAGGGAAAGGGGGACTGCTGACAGATCCTTGGGGCACCCGGCATTCCCCACGGCCCCTTCGACGCCCCTCCACCCCACTCCCACCCCACCACGACTGTGGGGGGCTCTCCACCCCAGCCCCCAAGACTCGGCCGCCCCACCAGCCTTCCTGGGGACCCCACACTCGCGCTCGCACCCCACGGCCGTGTCCCCATCTCCCGGCTCAGCAGTGGGCACGCAGCAGGTGTCCAGGAAGAGCAGCCCTGGAGGGGTGGTGGCCGGACTTCCGAGGGACGCAGGCGCCCCCTCCCCAGGGGCCCAGCACCCACTCCCGTCCTGCAGAGAGAGGGCCGGGCGCCACTGGGCCTCCCCTGAGACCCAGATGGCTCTCACGCTCCCTCCTCAGCCCAGGCAAGTCTGGGAGAACCTGGTCAGGACAGACAATAGGCTCTAAAAATACCCCAGGGGCAGGATTTCCCAGGAACATCTGTGAGTTCTGTCCAGCGGGAGTTATAAATACTAAATAATGTTAATTCAAAGTCACTAGTCACCCGGGGACAGCCACGTCCTTTGTGGGGACAAGGAATGTTTTTCCTGATCCATAATTTATTGCTCTTTACAGTTAAATTCAGCTATAGACCAAAAACAAGGAAAAACGAAAAAAGCAGGGTCTCCTTGGAGCCACTGAGACCCGGGCCCCTGGGAAGGTCAGGGACAGGGCTGGGCAGTTCCTGGACCGTCTCTGTCCTGGGGGGCCCAGCATGCTTAGCCCTTCCCTGCCCACCCTCCTCCTGAGCGCCCCTCCCTGTGGGCCGCTGGGTCCAGGGAGCCCCTGCGCCCCGTGGGTCCCCGGCACAGCTTCGTCCTGACCTGAACCAGTTTCCAGCACATGTCAGATTTGGGGCCCGTGATACACAAAGCCCAGGACCAGGGGCTGTTGGTCCCCCCCCACCCCAAGCATATGGATTGAATCGCGTCCCCCTAATTCACACTGAAACCCTGACCCCGGCTCTCAGAACAGCGGGGCCGTATTGGGAAGGGGGGTCGCTGCAGATTTGCTCAGTCAAGGTGTTGTCCGTTAGGAGGGGCCTTGATCCAACCTGATGGTGCCCTGATGGGAGGGGGACACTGGGACAGGCACACGTGCAGGGAGGGGCCCATGAGGCAATGAAGGCAGAGGCCCAGGGCTCCTTGTGCAAGCCAGGAGCTCGGGGACTGCCGGCAGGGGTGTCCCACCAGGAGCGGAGAGAAGCCTGGGACGGACCCTCCCCCAGAAGGACCTGGCCGTGTGGACACCCTGGTCTCTGACTTCCAGCCTCCAGAACTGCACGGAAATTCGTTCCTGGTGCCTGAGCCCTGGTCTGGGAGCTTTGTCACCGCGGCCCCAGGACCCCGGGCCTCCTCCTGCCCGCCTCTGCTCCATCTGAAGGATCCACGCAGGAGAGAACCCTCACTCCGCTGCCAGCCACGGATACCACAGCCTGCACGACCACTTTGGGCCCAGATGCTTTTAGGGCAAAGTGGGTGAACATGACAATCCCGGCTCCCCAGGTGCCAGCACGCTGGTGAGGTGGCCACACGGCACTCTCCTCCCCATGCTGGAGTAAAGAGACTCGGGCCCAGAGACTGGAACACGGAGGTCCACATCTGGGCCGAGGTGGGTGAGCACCTGCCCCGGGACTGCTCACCCGGGTCGAGGGACCCGTGCAGGCGGAGCAGGGCGCCCGGCGTCTGGGCGGAGCTGAGCCTGACCCTGCTCTTAGGAAGCCGCCCATTCACTTACGTCGGGCCGGCGCGGGGACCTGAGTCACTCATCACACACCTGTCTCCTTGCTGTGTGTCTGCCCCCTGGGCCGCCCGGCGCCATTCGGACAGCCACACCTCAGGCCACGTGCGTGACTTCAAAGTGCAGGTGGCCATAACAGGAGACGGAAGAGAAACGGGTTCAGTGCGTTTAATAATATTTTAACCACATGTATCCAAAATGCTATCATTTCAGCCTGTCACCACCGCAGCAGGCACTGATGTGACCCTCCAGGCTCAGGTGCTCGAGCTGGGTCTCTGCACACTCACCAGGTGCGCGGCTGGGCCCACCAGTCCTCGGCAGCCACGGGTGACTCGGGGCCCTGTGCCTCTCGGCACAGGCAGGCACAGGTCAGCGGGATTTATCCCCAGTTTTCATCCCCAAACCAAGGCAAAGGCGGGGTGCCGACGCCCAAGTGTATTTGCTACCAGAAGGAAGAGTGGCCCAAGCCGGCCCTGCAGTCTGCACCGGTGTGGGAGGGGCGGGCCGGCAGGAAGCATGGCGTGGCCTGGGGGCATGTGGTGCGGTGTCCCTGGCTCCAAAGTGCAGGTGGACTGAGCTCTGCAGGCAGGAGGCCAAGTGCAGGGGGAGGCAGCCGGCCTGCTCCCCTCCAGCCTGCTTCCCTGAGGTACAGGAGGGGAGGGGAAGGGACGGGAGGGGAGGGCCCTCCTCAGCCCCGTCCATGACACCGGGCCAGCTGGACTCCGGAACCCCAAAGAGGAAGGCTGAGCCAGAACGTGGAGACGAGGCCTCTGCAGACAGAGCCCCCCCCCCCCCGAAGTCCACGGCGCAGCCCCTGTCAGTGACAGAGAGGGTGGGTTTTCCATGTAGCCTCCCAGGGCCGTCCGGCCACCCAGGCAGGGTGGGGGTCGTGCCAGGCTCTGCTGCCAGGCAGAGGTGTCGGCTGATGGCCCCAGACAAGGGAGGGGCCTGGAGGCGGCCGCGGCCAGGAAGGGGGGAGACCGTCCTTCTCCAGTGAGAATCCCAGGCCGACTGCAGGGTGCAGGCCCGACCGCCCTGGGGCTGCCGCGGCCAGTCAGCAGGGCTCCCGCGGCCCCGGGGTGAGGGGCCCGGGTCGGGGCACGTCTGCAGGTCCCCCAGGCCTCCCTCTGGAAGGGTGGTGGCCTCTCCAGGCGCCGGGAGGTAGTCTGTGGGCCCCTTGCCCTGCGCCCACCACACACCCTGGGCAACGCTGGGAGGGCCCAGGGAGGGCGGACGAGTGTGGATGCTCAGCACCCTGCAGGCGCCCCCGCAGGCTGGAGCCCAGCATGCACTGCGGCCTCGGGGCCAGCAGCTGAACAGTGGAGAGCAGGAAGGGGCCGTGGCCCCCCACATCAGCAGGGCCGAGCCTCAGGGGACGTAATGTTGTCAGTGAGGGACAGATGCAGCCTGGTTAGGGGCCAGGACCCAGGCCACAGCCCATCTCTGCATCTCCCAGCCGTGTGGCCCTGGACAAGTCACTCAACCTCTCTGTACCTCTTATTTTCACAGCCCTGCCCATTAGCAGCCCCAGAAGCTGTGGGTGGCGGGCTGGACGGCGAGCCTGGCCGTGGGCCTGCCACAGGTGGAAAGCCCCAGGATGGTCCACACCATGCCACTGAGGCCCTCGTCTGACCGCTGCCCCTGGAGTCTGCATTCTGGGGCCCGCGCAGGGTCTACGCCCCAGAGGGATGGAGTGCAGGGCGGTGGCAAGGGCCCACGAGCCGATGGCATGGCCACGCTGCCCAACAGCCTCCCCAGCAGCCCTGCACGGGCACGGAGGGCTCCCACACGCGGGCACAGAGGCCCAGGGCTGGTGGTGACGTGTCCACGGCCCCCCACACAGGTGTGCCCCTGCCACACTCTCCACTTGGCTCCTGCCAAGACTTATGAGCACATCCTGGGTGCAGGCATGTGAGCAGGGTCTCCTGGGTCATTGTCCCGGGGGGGGGGGGGTCCCAGGCAGAATGTCGGGGAGATCCCTGGGGAGGCCCCCCTCCTAGGCCCCTTCCTGCCGGGCTCTCAGGTTCGTGCGGCCACCAGACATCCAGCAGGCCTGGCAGGGGGGCCAGCAGGGAGCAACGGGGCTCTGCCTCGCCGTGACAGAAGGCGGAAATCGAGGCTGCACTTACGGGAACCTTCTCTCTGGATCCCGAGTCAGGCTAGGGTTGGTCACTCTCCTGGGTGATCAGCACCCGGTGTGAGCCCTGGGACCCTGGCAATGGGCCGGCCCCTGGGTTCACCTGACCCAGGCTCAAGGGAAGGCCTTGCTTCTCAGGGGAAGGAGGGTCCGAGGTGCCAGGCCATGTTATTCAGGCAGCCGGGAGTCGGGAGTCGGGGTGGTGAGATGCAGACCGGCCCCAAGGGACACAGCAGGGGAAGCCCCGGAGGCTGTGTCCCTGGTGGGGGCTGTCGGCGCAAGGAAGGAATTCTGCACTTCCTCAATTATCATTTGCCCAGAAGTACGTATTACTTGTCTTTCATGTGCTGACTGTCCGGGGGCCACAGCAGCAGAAACCTCCCCCCTTCCAGTCTCTGGAGGCCAGAAGTCTGAAATCAGGGTGACTTGAAGAGGAGGGTCCTTCCCAGCCCATCCCCCCAGCGCCTGGGGGCCCCAGGCGTGCCTGGGGCTTGGGGATTCATCCTGCCCATCGGGCCCTCCGTCTCCCCATGGCTCTTCCCCTGTGTTTGTCTGCAGGGCGACGTGTCCTTATGAGGATCAGAGCCCAGCCTAGTGACCACATCTGCAAAGACCCTATTTCCCAATGAGCCCACACTCGCGTGTGCAGCCGTTAGGACTTCAGTATTTCTGCAGGGGGACACAGCTCACCCCACAGCAGATGCCAGTTCCACTGAGGTTCTGTGAAGACGGCTGTGAAGGCAACCAGCCCCTCCTATCCTGAAACAGATACTTGAGTGGTGGCAGGACAAAAAATGTGTGAAGACGGAAAGGAGAAAAGCAGACAGCAGGTGCAAAGGCCCTGAGGCAGGAGCTCTCAGGGAAGGAGGGGGCGAGGAGGTTCGAAGAGGGCACAGAAGGTAAGGCCAGGGTCATGGGACCTTGCCAGCCTCTGGGAAGACTCTCCTCCGAGTGAAGGGGTAGAATCAGGGGGGAGAGGGACACGATCTTCCATTAGCAGAGCCTCATGCCTCGGTGTCCAGGACAGACTTCAGGGATACACGCTGTGCTGGCGGGGGAGAGGGACACGATCTTCCATTAGCAGAGCCTCATGCCTCGGTGTCCAGGACAGACTTCAGGGATACACGCTGTGCTGGCGGGAAGTGGCCAGGAACTGCCCGTGGTCCCACTCACCGACCCCTGAGACGTGGCACAGGGAGTGTGCGGGCTGGAAGGGCACAGCCTCGGGGACCACAGCAGCTGCGAAGGGGGCCCCCCCACGAGTCACCGCACGTGGTCAGGCGTGGGCAGGAAAGTGGCAGAGAAGCAGCAGCCAGGCAGAGCCAAAGGCCTGCTTCCCCGCTTCCTGTACCGACTCATTCATCCGGCCCAGGCTTGGCTGCGCGGGCACAGAGGGCGAAAGGGCTCAGTCCACTCCCCCCAGTCAGACACCTGTCTCCACTGCGTTGCCCCCGTAAGTGTGGGGTCTCAGTGTCTCCCGGCGACCCCCACGCACCTGCCCTCACACGTCCACATGGTCCCCTTGGCTCCCTGGGCTCCAGGCTGCAGGAACACAGCTGCGAGTCCCCGACACCCCCTGACCGGCTCCGGCAGCCAGCCCTAAGGCCCGTGGGGCTGGTGGCCGACTGGGACATGCGCTCAGGTGGCCTGACTTCTGGGGCCACCGGAGCTGCACGCAGATGGAACACAGCCCTGAGGCACGTGGCCCCCGCTGTGGCACCAGCCTTGGGCCCTGCGGCCGGGCAGCTGGCCAGGCGCCCGGCGTGGAGCACACCGGCCAGTACAGACCCAGCCCCAGAGGCCCTGGCCCAGCCGGGCATGGACATCAGAGCCGTGAGGTGTCTCCAGGCAGCCTGCGCCTCTGGACTCCGGGGCCCCAGCCACCCAGCCCCGCCCTCGGGACCGCCACCGCCCTGCCCGCACCCAGAGCCCCCGCCTCCAGGACCAGGGCCGCCGGCTTCCCTCCCGGCCTCTTGTTTCTTTAAAGAGCAGATCCTTGCTCAGGCCTGTGATATTCTGTAAAGCGCTGTGGCTTCTGCTCCGCGTCGGCCATGACATTGACAGCTGTTTATTAGTTCTAAAATAGCTGAAATTCATGTCAGACATTCCGCATGTTAGAAAAATGTTTATGAAGTGCTATCATGGTTTATGTAACCGTGCGTGTTGGGGAAGCAACAGGGGACACATGGGACCACACAGGCCTCGGGCCACACCTCCAGGCAGGCGGCCGCCTCAGAGCCCCCCAGAGCCCGCCTCGCCTCCCAGGCCAGCCCTGCTCAGAGGGCTGCTCCCCAGGCCCCAGAGTGACCCGCCAGTGCCGGGGGGGTGGGGGGGGAGGCAGCCACCGTCCGCTACGCTCCAGCAGGCGGAGGGCTTTCTCCTCACGGGGGGGGCGGCCCTGGAGCCCCAGGAGCTCCCTCGCGGCGTCGCCCAGCAGACCGGTCGCAGCGCCCGTAGGGGTGGGAGCGCTGCCCTGCGTCCCTCAGGGTGTGAAGTGTGCCTTATTGTGCCACCACACAGGGCTTTCTTTGGACGTGGGCACCTGGCTTCCTCCCTGGTGCTCTAAATGGTGCTGAGGCCGGAGGGGTGTCCCTCGGGGGTGGGGTGGACTCAAAGCCAGGAGCAGAGCGCCCGACGGCAGCCCCAGAAAGGCCCTGGGCTCACTCCTGCTCCCCAGGCCCCCGGGCAGCCTCGGTTTCCGCCCTCCTGGCTCAGCGTCTCCGGCAGGACACAGACGTGTGAACAGCTACTTGTGTTACTTGCTGCACGAATGCCAAGTGGGGCACAGGGGCCAGGACACGCTGCTCCCAGGGGAAGTGGAGGGCACAGCCGGGCGAGTGGCCACGTGAGGGGACTCTGCTCAGCGCGCAGGAGTGATGGCGGGAGCGCAGCGGTGCGGACGGGTCTCCAGCAGTCGCTCTGGCCGGAGAGGCCGCACCGCGGGTCTCAGGTCACACGGACTCTGCGGGAGACCAGGCTCACCTCTTGTGACGGAATGCAGGTGTCCACTGTGTCTCCGGACGGAAGGTGGTTAACATCCCCAAGAAGGGGCAGAGGGGGCCCAGCAGGACCAGGAGGCCCCGACGTGAGCCGGCGTCCCGCTGGACCGGCTTGTGAAAACTCTTCTAACCGGAGGCTTCAGATTAAGCGAATCACCTGGCGAAATGCCAGCCGCCGGGTCAGCGCCCGGCCGCAGCGGCCCCTCGCCAGCAGGAGCGCCCGGCGGGGAGAAGTCATGTCTCCATCTGGAGAAAAATCCCCAAAGAGTCGGGAACAGGACCTCAGCTGTCGGTGTCTGGGCCGTGCACCAGCGCCCGGCGGGAGCAGACCCCGGGTGACCGGGGACGGCTGGGCTGCCACTCAGCCACAGGAAGGGACGAGGCATGGACGCCCACTACCCTGGGAGGAGGCTCAAAGGCGTGACACTGAGTCAGAAAAGCCAGACACGAAGGCCGAGCATAGGATCCCGCTGACGGGGGTGTCCAGAAACCGCTAACCCAGGCGGAAGCAGGGTGGCGGCAGCTGTGGATGGGGGTGACTGCCAGGGGGCACGGGGTTGCCTTGGGGGGTGTCGGAACTGTTCGACCAGGACACACAGGGGTAGTTACACACCTCAGTGGATGGACTGTCACTGAGTCGCTGACTTTAACGTGGTTCGTTTCCGAGGGGCCTGGACGGCTTGGTCAGCTGAGCGTCCAGCTCCTGATTTCAGCCCAGGTTACGATCTCAGGGTGCGTGGGATCGAACCCCGAGGCAGCCTCTGCACTGGGTGTGGGCCTCCCTGGGACTCTCTCTCTCTCCTTCTCTGTCTCTCACCGACCTCAGAGTAAATAAACTCAAAAAAATAAAAAGAAATAAAAATGTTAATTTTAAACCATGGGAATTTCACCTTTAAAAAGGAAAAAACCTGAGCAGAGTTTTAGGAGACCCCAACCCCGGTGTCGGGGGTCCCCAGGCACACATGGGGAGCCTGCCCGCTGGGGTCCCGGGAGCTGGGGACAGAGCTCACAAGCGTCACTAGCAGACCTGGGGGGGACCAAAGCCCCAGGCGGGGGTCAGCCACAGCCAGACAATCCAGCACTGCCTTTGGCACTCATCAGCGCCCACTGGGTAAGCCCCGGGGGGTCCCCGGGGCCGGCAGACTAGCAGGTACCCACCGGGCCCCCTTCCCTGACCCCGTAATTTGCTCCTTTGCAGTGAGTGGCTCAGGCTGGTCCATCACATGAAGCTGTAAAGCCTACAGCATGGCTGCCGCCATCCCGCAGGGAGCGTGCGGTGGCCAGGAGAACGTCCTTCCGGAAAGATCTGGGGGGAAAGCTAGCAGCCGAGACATCCCCGTCCAGGCCCAGAGCCAGGAGGCCCGTGGGCTCGCCCCTGCCCGGGACAAGATAAGTCCCCTCTCCAGGCCGGCAGGAGTCCTTCCCAGGGAGAAGACGGCTGCCGCCCGCCCACAGGGTCACAGGGGGCGCGGAGGCCGCCGCCCGCCGTCTCCGGGACGCTGGGACCAGCAGCGACGGATATGTTGATCTCCCTCCCCCGTGCTCGTGATCTAACTTTCTTTTTAGGTCATAAAATTCTGACTTTTAATATTTTCAACTCTTGTCTCTCATAAAACAACAGTATTAGTATTTCTCCAAGGACACGTACCATTACGGTATCTTTATGATGTGTGTGGGATGCGCGGTGCATGGACCGTGGCCTTCTGACAGGACGCTCCTGGCCACGGGGCCTGAGCCACAGCGTCTGGGTTTGACACGGTCTGCCCCGCGCGCCGCAGGAAGATGCAGTTTTATTATCTGTGATGCGCCGATAGACAGCCCAGCTCAAGGCCGGGATCACTGCCGTCACAAACACCTCCTGCCCCTCCCCCTCTCCCAAAGCCGGGGACCCAGTCCTCCTGACCTGCAGTGATTTACAGCCCGCACTGCGTGCTTGCACAAATCCCCGCAGCGCGGGGAGGCCGGAGGCCGTCTGCGCAGACACGGGGTTGGGGGGGGGCGCCCAGAGTGCCGCCATCGGCCCCGGCTGGTCACATCCGGGACAAGTAAGCAGAAAAACAAGTTTTCAGCTTCCCGGAGTCAGGTGAGGAGGCCCAGGACTGGGCGGGGGCCTGAGGGAATGTCACTGCCCAAAGGGCCAGAACACTGGTCCAGGGGCAGGACGGCCTTCGCCGACAGACCCTTTCCCGAAGCCCACGTCCCACCTGGCAGACAGGCTGGGGGTCTGGGCCTGTTCCAGCCACAAAATGGGAGCAAATAAAACATTCTCAGGAGTGACATGTGGTGGGTTGGGACCCCCCATTGTCCCAAGAAGGCAGCTGTGGCTATGGGGGGACAGATGACCTCAGGCCCCTCAGCCCCTGCCCAGGCCCCTCGGAGGGCCCCTCCCCAGGCCCCTCTGTCCCTCCCCAGGGCCCTCCGTCCCCCCCCTCAGGCCCCTCCGTCCCCCCCCAGGCCCCTCTGTCCCTCCCCAGGCCCCTCTGCCCCTTCCCCAGGCCCCTCCGTCCCTCCCCAGGGCCCTGACCCTGTCCCAGGGAAGTCTGTTTGGGGTCGGTGTGGGAGATTCACTGCGGTCCCATCAAACCTCAGGAAGTCATGTTATGGGTATTGACAAACTGGCTCCAAAGCTCGCGTGGACGGGAGGCATCGGACCCAGAGGAGCCAACGCGCACAGAAGAGGAACAGAGTTGGGGGGGACTCCCCGCCTCCAGGACTTACCGCGAAGCCCCGGCAAGCACGACGCTGTGTCCCGGGGGAAGAGGGGACAGAGCCGGGGGACAGAGCAGGGCCCAGACACGGGCCCCTCACACTCAGTCAGCTGACGCTGGACAAAGGAGCGGAGGCAGCACCACGGAGCAGAGACGTCTCTTCAACACACGGCCTGGGCCCACTGGACGTCCACCTGCAGGAAAACGCATCTAGACACGGACCTCACACCCTTCACGGAATCCACTCAAAGTGGGTCACAGAAAACGTAAGATGCAAACCACAGTCTCCTCGATGACAGCCCAGGAGAAAATCTAGGTGACCCGGGGGCAGCAATGTGCTTTCAGACTCAGCACCAAGACACCATCCGAGAAAGAGAGCTGGCAGGCTGGCGGGCCGTGGAGCGACAGACGTGTGCTCCGTGAGCGACCGTCAAGAGAACCAGAAGACAAGCCACAGACCAGAGACAGCATTTGCCAGAGGAGCATCTGATAAAGGACTCTCGTCCGAAATTCCTAGAGAAGGCTTAAGACAGCGACGAAAACACAAACACAAACACGGGCCACAGACCCGAGCAGGAGGTAAGTGTCCGACACTTGACTTCGGCTCAGGTCACGATCTCACAGTTTGTGGGCTCGTGACCCATGTCAGACTCTGCTGACAGCTCAGAGCCTGGAGCCACTTCAGATTCTGTGTCTCCCTCTCTCTCCCCCCTCCCCTGCTCCTGCTCTCGCTCTCACTCTGTCTCTCTCTCTCTCTCAAATATAAATAAACGTTAAAAAAAATAACAGACAAAATTTTCCTGGGGGTGGGGGCTCCTGTCCTGGGCCAGGTGTCAGGACTGGGGGTCGGCATCCTGAAGTCACCCTGCTCATCAGTAGGCAGTGGCCCCTGAGACTCGCACCCCACGAGCCTGGGAAAGGCCCCCGGCCGCCCGGCTGGGAACCAGAAGCTGTCTCTGGAGTGGCGGGTGGAGAACAGCGGAGCCCCCAGGTGGGGACCGCCAGTCCTGGCTCGGCCCCGGGCCACATGTTTGACACCCTGTCTTCCCAGCGATCTCATGAGGTGGCCGCAAGGCCAGCCCCTTCCACGGATTAGAAAACGCAGCACACGCAGGGTGACTACCGGGTGCGGCAACACCTTCTGTGGAAAGGGCCCCCAGTCCTGTTACTTCTCACAGCTACAGGTGACCCCACAGTTATCTCAATAAAATTTTATTTATTTATTCATTTAAGTTTAGATGTTTATTTTGAGAGAGAAAGCACGCGAGCAGGGGAGGGGCAGAGAGAGGGGGAGAGAGAGAATCCCTAGCAGGCTCCATGCTGTCAGCACAGAGCCCGACATGGGGCTCGAACTTACAAAACATGAGATCATGACCCAAGCTGAGATCAAGAGTCAGAAGCTTCCCAGGTGCCCCTCAATAAACATTTTAATTAAAGTAAAATTGAACAATGTTTGTTGTTTCTCTTGATGACAGAGTTTGCAGGGCTGCCTTCAACTTTGCTCCCTTCTCCTCTTTCCGATCCTGCCCCCTCGCCTGGGTATTTTCTCTCCAAGTCCCGGCTCAGGCCTGGCGTGCAGCCTGTTGGCCCTGGGAGCCCGCAGGCAGAGGACCCCCCCCCACCCCGCCCCGCCAATCCCACTTCTCACGTCTCTGCAGAGATCAGCTGTGCCCATGCCCAGGGGAGAAAGCCCTGCAGCACATGGTCAGAGGCAAAAACCAAACCAAACCCCACACACGGGAGCAACTTGAATGTCCGTGGGTGGGAAATGGCTAAATACAGCGGAGAAGTCCATCTTGAGCGGCGCCATCCAGCCGTTAAAGAGGAATGAGGGGACATCACACTTCCAGAACTGACAAGGCTTCACTTCCGATTTGCCGGCCCTCAGCCTCCAGGGCAGGGCCTGGGCATCCAGCATCTACCTGACTGTGTGTCTGTCTGTCTGTCTACCTACCTACCTACCTATCAATGTGTCTGTCATTGATCTCTGTCATCTCTCTATCTATCTATATGTCTATCAATCGATATCTGTGTGTCTATCGATCTACCTACCTGTATATCCATGCATCCACCCACCCATCCACCCACCCACCCATCCATCCACCCATCCACCCACCCATCCACCCACCCACCCATCCATCCACCCATCCACCCACCCATCCACCCACCCATCCATCCATCCATTCACCCATCCACCCATCCACCCACCCATCCGTCCATTAGATCAGTCTACCTGCCCAGCCATGCATCTATCTATCCGTCTACCTCTCTATCCCCTATACACCATCGGTCATTCGCTGACCTGCCTTTCAAACACGATAACAGTTACACACACGATTGTTCTTGGCGAGAACTCATCAGGGTGTGCAGGGCGTGTTGCACTGAAGGTTGTCCGGATTCTCAGCAGCTGCACGATACGAACCTGCAGAGATTCTGGAAGTCCCGACACCGTTGGCAGCTCTTCCGAGAGCTCAGCACAAGGCTGCCTCGTGAGGTCTACGTCCAGGAGAGCCGGAAACAGGTGCTCAGCCCAGACCCCGTATGCGTGATCCCAGCTGCGCGGTTCACAGTCGCCGAAAGGCGGAAACGACCGAGGGTCCGTCAGCAGGGGTGGAGAGCACACCGGCCCACAGGAAGGACAGACTGACACTCCCTGCAACACGGACGAACCTCAAAAACACTGTGCTCAGTGAACAAAGCCAGACACACGAGATCACGTATTGTAAGATTCTGCTTCTAGGAAGTGGCCAGAGCAGCAAATCCATAGAGACTTGCAGTGACCTGCTGACGCCAAGGGACACGGGGCGCCACCGCCAACAGGCATGGGCTTTCCTGGGGGGGGCACGAAAATGTTCTGGAGTCGAAGGGCAGTGATGGCCGTACAGATCTGCGAATGTGCCGAGCGCCGCTGAACTGTGCGCCTTTACGGCATCCAAGTGCACAGATCGATGGTTACACAGAGAAAGATCTGGCGGGAAACACCGTCAGCCCAGGTGGAGGCTCCCCGGGAGCAGAGAGGTGACCACAAAGGGGACGCGGGCCTCATCTGTGGCGTGCCCTCGTGCAGCTCCCGTGCCATCAGAAAGGAAGTGTAAACTCGGGTGCCCAGTGCAGAGGGCAGGCGGTGCGGTGCCTCCCCACCCCCGGCTGCCCAGACCAGGTCCACACTCGTCCCCCTCGAGAGCCGCCGTCTGGCCCAGGCTGGGGCGGTCGTCAGGAGCCTGTCTGCAGCGAGGGTGGGGACAGAGGCCCCAGGAGCCGCAGGCAGCCTTGCCCCTGGAGGCCCCCCTCTACAGGCCACCTTAATAGGTGAGCCATTGATGTGGGGCCAATGCCGCAGGGGCCAGGGGGCTGGCCACAGCCCCCTCCATCAATCTGGCAACACAAACAGCAGGACAGGCTGAGCTTTGCAAAGTGCATTTGCCTTTGAAGGCTTATCTCCCAGCCCCCCAAGCCTCCTGAGCCAGGGGAGAAGTCGGGGGCCACGCCTCCCCTTGGGCAGGCACTGCACGCCCTGCTTTAGGCTCCAGGAGCCGCCCTTGACTCCCTGCCGCCCCGGCGTGGGCCACCAGGCCTCGGGGGACTAGAGCAGAGTCCCAGCACCGACATGGGCCGGTTTGCCAGGTGGCGAAGGAAGGGTCTCCGGTGTCAGTCGTGTTTGCTGTGAGCCCGGGCATCGTGCCATCGAGGGGTGGGTGCCGCCCGGGTAGTTCACCACACCCCCTCCTGGTCCCGGCACCTAGCACCTAAGGCTTCAGAAAACACTGAACGAATGAATGAGTGAATGAGTGAACCCATGCCAAGATCTGATCTCATTCAATCCTCATGCCTGTGTCTGTGGTTGCAGATGAGTAAACTGAGGCTCAGAGGACGCTTGCTGCCCACGCTATCTGACAGCCAGGGCCCCCAGCAGGAGGGCTGCCCCCCCAGGGCAGGACGATGGCCTCCAGGGGTCCTGCTCCCTGCCCTCTCTCCAACAGCACCTGCTGAAGGGATGTCCCCCAGGTGTCCCCAGGGGCCACCTGGCCCGGCTGGGTCATCCTGCGGGGTGTCTCCCGTGTCCGCCGGCCACTGGGACTTTCATGTCGGCCAAGCTGGTCCGCTCTTCCCGGGCAGATGGCTGGGGAAGCTGAGGCCTGAACCAGAGTCTCCCGGGGATCAGGACAGCTGAGCCCAGGATGTAAGGCTCCCAATAGCCAGCCCGATGTGTGTGTGGTGGGGGGGGAGACACGGCTTCCCGAGGCTGCCAGGTCTGGGGAAGGGGCCATGTCACCCTGTCCCCACCAGCCTCCCAGCCTGTTTTGACATCGTGGGCCCTCAAGGCCCCCCACGCACACACGCTCTCCGGCCGGGTGCCTTCACCCTCGTGTCCCAGGCCCGTGTCACCAGCCCTGCGCTTTCTGCACCCTGCACTCTCCTCCCTCGGGTCTCCACGGCCCCTCGTGGACCCCAGGCCAGGAACCTCCAGGGCCAGACTTGGACACGCATGGTGGGGGAAAGAATTTGAGAATGATGGGGGAGCGGGACCCCGCCCAGGGGAGGACCCACCTCCTGGGCCCGACCCCCCATCTGTGCAGAGAGGCCCGTCATGCTGGGGGCACAGGTGCCACTCTCTGAAAGAGCGGGCTGAGATCCCTCACGGGCTGATGTGCCCCACTCCCCGGCCTTGTTCCTCCCACCTGTAAAATGGGGATGGGTGTGAAGGGACTGTGGTCACGCATTCAGGGACAGCCGTTGTCACCATTCCAGCGAGATGGCAGGGACAGAACGGAGACACTTATCCGTCCTCCAGTAGCCTGCCACCACCGTGCCAATGCATTGTCCAGAGGGAGGAGACAGGGTCCCCTCGGTGACAACAGGTCCAGCCACAGGCCTCCCAGAGGCTGGGGTGAGGGGGAGCCGTATCCTCTCCACAGCCCAGGGACCACACCAGAAACCAGACGAGGCCTAAAAGAAATCAGGCCTCAGCAGGGCCAACAGGGACAAGGAGGCCGGTGCCCACACACGTGTCCTGCCCCAAGGCCAGGCTGGGGCTGTGTCCGCCCAGCAGCCAGGTCGGGCCGGGCCTGAGCTGCTGGACGGCAGACGGTCACACCTCCTGCTGTAAAGAGCAGTTTAGTTTTCTAAAGATCAACTTTATTCTTACAAAACGGAACATCGCCTTGCCACCCAATCCAGCAGTCGTGTTCCTTGGCATTGACCTAGAGGTTGGAGGGCTTCCGTCCACAGAAACGCCCTTCAGGGGGCGATGCACAAATGGCCTGTGGCCCAGCCACGCAGCAGAATATCAACCAGTGATAAAAAGACGGGGCGTCTGGGGGCCCAATTGGTTGAGTGTCTGACTCTTCATTTCGGCTCAGGTCACGATCTCTCGGTTTGTGAGACGGAGCCCCGGGTCAGCTCTGCACTGACGGCCGGAGCCTTCGTAGGACTCTGTCCCTCCTCTCTCTCTGCCCCTCCTCCCCCTGTGCTCTCTCTCTCTCTCTCTCTCTCTCTAGAAATAAATAAACAAACTTAAAAAGGAGAGAGAAAGAAACGAGCTACCAAGCCGTGAAAAGACAGGGCAGAAGCCTAAAGGTGCATCGCTAAGTGCAGGAAGCCAGTCTGAAAGGCTCCACACTGATTCCGCCTGAATGACCTTCCAGAAAAGTCACAGCCATGGAGGCAGGAAAGAGGTCAGGGGAGGGATGAGCAGGTGGAGTACGGAGGGCTTCGGGGCGGTAAAAACATTCCGTGTGACCCTGGGATGGTGGGCCCGTGTCTGTATGGACGTGCCAGCTGCCCAGAACGTGCCACTCCACAGGTGACCCTAACATGAAGACGGACTCCGAGGGACGTGGTGCATGCAGGCAGGTGTCCGCTCCGGGGGGCGGGTAACGGGGGAGGGGTCTGTGGGCAATCTCTGTGCCTCCCTCTCAGTTTTGTGGGAAACTAAAACTCCTCTAAGAAAGAAAGTCTATTAATTCAGGGGCGCCTGAGTAGCTCAGCCAGTTAAGCATCCGACTTCGGCTCAGGTCATGATCTTGCAGTTCGTGGGTTCTAACCCCACGTCGGGCTCTGTGCTGACAGCTCAGAGCCTGGAGCCCGCTTCGGATCCTGTATCTCCCTCTCTCTCTGTCCCTCCCCTGTTCACATGCTCTGTCTCTCTCTCTCTCTCTCTCAAAAACAAACATTAAAAAATGAAAAAAAAATTAATTTAAAGCAAAACAACTTTCTTGAGGCATAATTTGCACAAACAAGCGTCTGTCTCTCCCGTGTACAGAGGCTGCGTTGTGGGAAACGAGCCGCTCCGGGACCACCCCCACCATCAAGGCGACGGCTTTCCGCACTCCGACCACTCCCCCTGTATGCCTGCGGCCCCCACCGGGACCCAGACGACCCCTCCCCGCCTCGGGGCCTTCTTGGGCGCTTGTGGGCGGAGTCAGATGCCACCCTCCCTGAGCAGCAGCCCTCACCCATGAGACACTGACCTTCATCCGCATTGCTGGGTCCCCCGGGACTGTCCCTGCTGACCACGACCGTTCATCTACCCGCCCGGCCATGTGCAGTTGGGGCGATTATGAATTTGGCGCCATGAGCACCATGGCGCCACAAGGGTGTGAGACAGACGAGTTTACCTTCTGGAAACTTAACAGCTATTGTTTGGTGACTAACGTGGTCCAGCCAGAGCCGCTGCCCATCAGCTGACCAGCACTGGGTGCACCTCCCTCCAGGGCAGACCCTGGCCCAGCCATTATCACAAATTCCACTTTTCGGAAGAGGCTCTGGAGCGGCTGGATAACTGGTCCAAGATGGCTCAGCTCTCGGAGGGGGCGGGGAGGGGCAGAGTCAGGATTCAGCCCCAGCTGAGGTTGGGGGTGGGGGGATAGGACAGGGTTAGGCTGACGCTCGACAGTGTGAGGGTCACCAGGGCTGAGGGAGAGGGTCTGACCCGGCCCCTGCCCCGCCCCGGGACACCGCACCCCAACACACACAGGCAAAGTCACAAGGAGAGCGCACACGTCTGACCCCCACGGGGCACGCAGTGCACACAGGAGGACACACCACACATGCACACAAGGTGGCGGGCAGCCCGTGGGGCCACGGTCAGGCACACACACCCATGCACACGGCCCCCGAGCCCCTTCCTTCCCACTCACACACGCAGATCCACGCCTGGCAGCACAAGGTCCCTGTGCCAGGGGCCCTGCAGGGGAGACGGTGGGGGGCCTTGTGCAGGGGGCGTCCACAGAGCTCCAGGGTCCGGCCGGAGCCCGAGTCACCCTGGCTGACCTCCAACCCCTTCCGAGATCCCAAGGCCTGGCCACTGCCGCCGATCAGGCCTCACCAGGGAGCAGGAAGTGCCTCCTGGGACCTCATCAGGTCTCCTGGCCTGGAGCCCGGGCCTCCTCCTCCAGCCCTGAGGTCTCCCTGGAGCGCGCTCAGTGCCCCTGGGGAGGCTGTTGCTCCTATGCGGCCCCGAGGACGCCGGGAAGGGGTGTGGGGAGGGGAGCATGGGGGGGCACGTGGAGGGTTGCAGGACACGGGGTGCAGGGGTGCATCATGGGGCAGCCGCAGGCCTCAGAGCCGGCCCGCGTCTGCAGGAGCGCGGCCACAGCGTCCCAGCACGGAGAACACGCACAGGAACCCCCCCCCCCACGGCAGCAGTCCCCCAGGGCCCAACCCCGCCCCCCGGCACCCCTACCTGCCCGGATGCCCCTGACCTGGACACCGGCCCTCTGGGAGCGCCCACCACGCAGGCGTGCCCCCGACGCACCAGGGACACTTCCAACCACACGTCTGGATCTCCGTCTCCTGAGCTCTGGGAGGAACATGCCTGCGCCCATTATCCTTGCCGCACAGACAGGGAAACTGAGACCAGAATGGTCAGCCTGGGGTGAGCCAGGGCGTGAGGCCAAAAAGGGACATGGCAGGCCCCTGCCACCCCCCACCTTGCCCACCTCGGCCCCCTCGCCCCCTCTCCTCCCTGTGCAGGTCCCTGGATTCTCCCTGTTAACTGGCCGGCTCCGGCCAGAGGCACAGGCCCCTCAGTAATTACGGGAAACAATCCCAGGTCTGTGTGGGTTCAGCCCCGACCCGTTCTGCTACTTTCTGTGTGAAGGCAGAGCCCGCTCGGCAGCTTTGGGGCCGTCTCTGCCTCCTTTCCGCTCCTGGCTCGGAGAACCCAGAACCTGTCCGGCAGGTTTGGCCAAAATTGTGTCTTGTTGCCTGTGCAAGTTCACGCGCTGCTCACTTCTGTCTCCCTCAGGTGGGGAGCGCCGGGGCTCGGCCCGAGGTCGCTGGAGGTCGCAGCAGTGAAGGGTTATGTGAGTACCCGGCGACCCCAGGGTTTCCAGCTCCAACTACGGGGGCAGGAGAGGAGGAGACCGAGGTCCCTGGGGAGCCCCAGCCCCTGCTTTCTGAGCGGGGGGGGGTCAGCCAGACTAGCATTATAGGCACAGCCACCTGGGGCACCTGGGCCAAGCGGCTGGGGGGAGGGGGCTCAGTGAGGTTCCTGGGCAGAGGGGCGGGGTGCAGAGATCATCATCTGCTGAGGATCCGGGGGCACCAGGAGCGGGCTGCTGGCCAGGCACCGCATCCCGGACCTGCCCTACCGCCTGGACCCTCACGGGGCAGAGGCGCGAGGCCACGGGGGAGGGTCGTACCCAGCGCCGCCGCCCCCAGCGCAGGGCCGGGCACCCTGGGACACTCAGCAGCCCCTGAAATGCAGTGACAAACAGGGACGCGGTCCCGCTCAGACTCCACTGGCCAGGCCTCAGGGAGGACAGGGAAGGCGCAGCCACAGAGGGCCAGCCCGTCCTCAGGAGTCAGGTTGCAGGCCCCGCTGTTACCTGAGCCGCAAAGCAAAACCTCAGCCCGCCAAGCACGCGCGCACCTGCCTGGCTTTTCTGAGCGTGCGTGCGTGCGCACGTGGAGTGCACGGCTGCGTGTCCCTGTGTGCGGGCGTGCGCAAGCCTGTGCCGCTCTCCGCGGGCCTGTGCGGGGCTGTGTGTGTGGCGGGGCAGGCACCCGTGCACGTGGAGACTGTGAGTTGGGGTGCACACCAAGGTGTGTCAGGATTCTGTTGGATCCTATCACCTCCCTATGTGCGCGTGGGCATCACACGCTTATGCACGTGTGTCACGGGTGATGTTAGAAACCACCCCGGCAGTGACGCCGCTCTGGACATGACCCGCCACCGTACACTGGCCCGGGGGCTACAAGGAGGCCCAGGCTCTGGGTTTGTGCCTGGCTGTGCCCCTCGCAGCCTGGCGACATCACTCTGAGCCTCAGCTTCCTTGTCTATATAATGGGGTTGTCACAGCTACCCCAGGAGTGAGCGTGAGATCCGATGAATCGTTGCATGTGAAGCCCCCCCCAGGTGCCTGGCACCCAGGCTCACCCCCGGCTGCCTGCCAGCCGCTCAGTCGCCAGAGCACCCACCATGCCCGGGGAGGTGGGGCAGCCCGAGGTGGCACAGCGCTGGTGCCTCTAGGAGCCCAGGTCGACACACACCCCCACTGTCTGTGTTAGGGACAGGGACATCAAGGCCCAGCCAGGCAAGTGACTTGGCTGAGGTTGCCAGGGACTTTGCCCATCACTGCAGAGCCCCCCCCCCACGGAGGCTGGACAGAGACACCAGAGCCTCGGGTCTGCTCCAGGCTGTAGAACTGGACACCCAGCACCTCCTGAGGTCATGGGGCTCCAGTGTGCGAGGAGCTGGCCCTCTCCGGGGGCCTTGGCACGCTCTTCTGTGCGAGGGTGCCCGATGGCACCTCCCCCCGACATGGCCACCAAGACCCAGTGGACCCGAAGTGTCCACACACTGAACAGATGTCCGCAGATGCAGGCGTGTGCCCGTTGGAGCCTGAGGCCTCTCCCCTGAACTTGGGGCCGGGGCGGGGTGGGGGTGGGTCTTGCCCTCTTGCGAAGGGTCTTTGCAGCAATGGGACGCCTACTTGTCCGCGAGGGGGGATGCTCTGCACGAGGCACGATCAGCCACCTGGGGGCCACGTGAGGGAGGCGCTGGGGGAGGGACGGCGAGCAGTGGTTGCAGGTCTCGTCTGCACTTAGCTGAGCAGTCAACCGGCCCGGCCCTCGGCTGGACGCTCCTCGCCTGGAATGTGTCACCGGGACAGCTGTCACTTGATAGAAACGAGCCTTATAACAGCCTGAGGTCGGGGGGTGGTATGACCCCCACATGAGGAGCCCGAGGCTCAGCGAGGTCACACAGAGAATAAAGGCCGGAGGGGACCAGCCCTAGGGCCATCAGCTGGACGCCCGTGCCGTTAGCCCCCTGCCCAGGGCAAGCCGCCCTTCCTCCTGCCCGCTCCTTCCAGGGGCTCGGCCCCAGCAGAGACCTTCCAGCACGGGCGTCCAGAGTGTCCGTGGGCCCTGTCCCCATCCACACCCCAGCCAGCAACTTGGGCCACCCTCTTCCTGTGCACAGGCCACCCAGGCCCAGAGACAGAGGCCCAGCTCCCCACCCCTGCAGGATGGCCCCCTTATCCCAGCGCCAGCTCGCAGCCACCCAGGCCCGCCTTCCCTGAGCCCCAGGCCCCGCTGTGGGGACCGCCCCTTCCTTAGACCCTCCTCCCTCCAGGAGAATGGAGGCCCCAGAAGACAGAATCTGTCCACTCTGCCTTGGCCAAATGGGCTTCTGTCACCTGCCCACCCGGGGAAGTCACACCATCCCGTGACACTGTCACCCATGGGCTGGATGGCTCTGGGCCTCCCCAGGAGAGGAGATGGGAGGGGAGGGTTGGGGAGGTCAGGAGAGGAGAATGTGCCAGCACGATGCACCCCCTCTAGCTCTGTTTCCAGCCACTAGCAAATCCTGCCCCTGTCCTGCTGTCCCCCGCCCAGTGTGCGGGAGACCATCCCCTCCCATCAGCTGGGGCCTGAGGGGCCTGGGGGTGGGGGAACAGGGCCCACTGGTAGCTGCTCCCAGGCCTGTGGGCACCAGAGGCGCCCTCGGGTGGCTCCCTATGGGCTGGGGGGGAAGGCGGGGGAGAGGCCCAGCCCGTCAGGCGGGTCTGGGTGGAATTTCAAGCTCCGCCTCAGCCCCTGCCTGGCCCTCCTCACCCGCCCTCCTGCCCTGAGGCTGCCGAGGCTGCTCCCCGTGCCTCTGCAGTCCGGGGAGCCCTGCTGCAAGCCAGCACGGCGGGGCCGCTGGGGACTGAGCCCTGGGCCACGCGGGGCAGGGCACAGCATCTGCGGATCCGGGAGCCAGTTCCAACCCCAGCACCCACTTCCTCCTGGGTGGCTGAGGAGCATGACGTGGTCTATTTGGGCCTCGGTTTCCCCCTTTGGAGAGCAGGCCCCTCACAGGGCACAGGGCATTAATGCCGGCTCGGCACCGGCCTCTCCCAGCCCCTAGACTTTCAGGGCTCGTCTCTAGCCACATCCAGTGAGCTCTAGACCCCAGCCTTGAGGTGGGGCCCCTCCTAAACTCATCATCTCCACTCAGCCCACAGCCACCAAGCAGCCACCCATGTGGCCCTGGCCATCACTTGGGAGTGGCCTGGAGCCCAGGCGGGTCCTCAAAACCAGTTCAGGGGTCCCAGCACCCAGCACATGCCACCGGCTTTGTTCCAGCTGCCGCAGGACAGGGGGACGTTACTGCGTCCTCAGGCCGACCCTTCCCGGTGCTCTGATGCTTGACCTCAGGTCCGAAGGAGCTGCTGAGAGCCAGACTCCACGCTCCAGTCTCCCTCCAGCAGCTCCCAAAGCCTCCGACTGGCCCCCACCCATGGCTTCTCCAGGGGCCACAGTCAGGGACACCCCTGGGTTCCACCCCCAACTCCCGAGAACCTCTTCTGTGCTCTGTGAGCACGAAACCCACGTCAGGCTGGCTTTCCGGTCCGGCTCCCATGGTGTGGTTTCATGGCATGATGGCACCTGGGGGCAGGCAGCTGCCACCCCTGCCAGCAGCGGACGCTGGCAGTGGCACGTGGGGCTTCCAGCTGGGGGCGGCTCGGCGCATGTGCTGCAAACACTTATGTGCGTGTCTTCAGCGCCGACGGATGAGACGGGGTTCCCTCGGGCAGCCTGGGCAAGGCCGGGGGCACAGCCTGGTGCGATGGGGCCACGGGCAGGTTTGAGCAGGGGCTTCAAGGGCCTCGAAGGACCCACTGCTGTGCCGTGTGCGTCCTCAGGGGAAGAGGGCTGGCTTGGGTGTCGGTGGGCGTAGCAGGGAAGGTGAGGTCTGGGTGGATGTAGGAGCGGCCCGTACTTGCTGCTGACAGGTGGGATGCCGGCCGGAGAGTGCGGCCGGGAGCTGTCACCTGTTTGCAGGGTCCGGTGGACCCCAAGGCTCCTTGGGCTGAAGCCCAGACGGGGCCACCTCCCCTGGCCTGGAGGTGAGATCCAGAGAGGAGGGTGGGCCAGGATGAGCCCCACCCTGTCCTTTGGGAGTCTCTGTCTGTCCATTGGGGCCGGCAGCAGCCTCAGTAAAGGCAGGCCAGAGTCCAGACCCAAGGTGAAGACTGGGGCCTCAGCACCCCTTAATACATGCACACACAGAGCACAGCACACACCCGGTACCCACAGTACACGCACAGTACTTGTGCACAGTTCATGCATAGACACAGGTATGCACGGTACTTATGCATAGTACATGCAGGCACGCACACACCCACAGTACTTGTGCACAGTACATGCATAGACACAGGTATGCACGGTACTTATGCATAGTACATGCAGGCACGCACGCACCCACAGTACTTGTGCACAGTACATGCATAGACACAGGTATGCACGGTACTTATGCATAGTACATGCAGGCACGCACGCACCCACAGTACTTGTGCACAGTTCATGCATAGACACAGGTATGCACGGTACTTATGCATAGTACATGCAGGCACGCACGCACCCACAGTACTTGTGCACAGTACATGCACACTCATACCACACATGCAGTGCACATACAGTGCCCACATCCACGGCACATTGCCTGGCACAGGACAGAGCACAGCCCGGGTGCACGGCGGCCCAGAGCAGAGATCCGGGTCAGAGGCCGGTGCTCACCCCAGCAGCTGGCAGTGCCCCCTCCCCTCAGAGAAGGGCCTAGAAGAGAGACTTTCCCAGAAGGGCTCTGCATGTTGCAACCAGCTCTCGGCTTAACAGAGCACGTAATGGGTGCCCGGAGCCACTGCAGACCAGGCCTGGCCAAGCCTCCCGACCTGTGGCCCAGCCTCCTGGGCCCGGGGCCAATCTGTGGCCACAAGGGCAGTGGCATGGGGGGGGGAGAGGGGTGGAATGGGGACCCACAGCCCTGTGAGCTCACTCCTCCCAGCCTCCTGCCTGCAGGAGACCCCTCCAGGCTGCCCAGAAAGGCCTGGAAGGGAGTGAGGACCAGGACACCCAGGCCCCATCCCCCCGGGCCCCTCAATTCTCGTCTCAAGCAGTGGACCCTCAAGGTGTGCACAGCCCAGCTAGGTGCCCCTGAGGACCCGTGGGGAGGAGGGGGTGGTGCCAGCAGTCGGCGGATTCCTGCCCCCTCCTCCGACCCTGCGGCCTCTTGATATGGGGCCCACTTCCCTGGGCAGACGAGGCTGGTGTGTGTGTTTCTGTGACCTCTCCCCCTGCCTCCTCTACAGGCTGGGGACAGAGGGGCAGTAGAGGCCAGGGGGCCATCCCTGTACCCCGAGCACAGAGGGGCCTGGGCCAGAGCCCACAGGAGCCATGGACAGCTTCATGGAGTCACTGAACCGGCTGAAGGCCGTCCATGAGCACGAGGTCCGGGGTGAGTGCCACGGGGGGGAGGGGGGTGCCAACGGCCCTCACCTGGGCCAGCTCGGGGTGCTCTTCCACGAAACCTCCAATTCTTGCCAGACTTGGGGACCCTGCCTGCCAGGCCCCGAAGGGGAGTTCTGACCCAGAGCCCAGAGGAGGCAGCCGTCCAGCCTCAGACGAGCATCCTCGAGTGTGGCCCTGGAAAGGATTCTCCCAAAGGGTTAGCCGACGGCACAGCCGAAATCAGAAGCCAGGCCGCCAACAGAAAGCCAGAGGCTTGGGCTGAGATGAGCCTTCGCCCAGGGCGAGGCAGGGGTGCCTGGCGGCCGCAATAAAACAATTACCCACCTCTAAGAACAGAGGGCGGCGCATCCAGAGCATTCCAGGGTTTAGAGCTGAAATCTGTCTGTCCCCCGACAGGACCCCAGGCCAAGCTCTGCCGCAGCCCACAGGCCCGTCCACTCCACCCCCCACCCCCCACGGGGCTGGAGCCGCTGAGAGCGGGCGACAACCTCACACACCGACCTGAGGGCCCAAGGGGCCTGGATCTCTTCCCCAGTGACCGGGAAAGTCAGGGGCTGCGGGGACCCAAGTCAGACTCCAGCCCGTGGCAAGGAGGCTCTTGGCCAGGGGTTCCCCAAAGAGCATGCTTTATTTCCACACTGGCTGTCCCCCCCAGAAAACACCCCTCCAGGACCTGGCCTGGTGGGACCACGGCCCGGCAGGTGGCGGGAGTCTGCAGAGCGTCCCGCCGGACAGCCAGGGAGGTGACCCCCGCCCCTTCCCTGGCTCCCCTAGGTCTGCAGAATAAACTCCTGGAGCTGAACTCCGAGCGATGCCGGTGAGTCAGGACAGACCCGGCCCGGTGGGAAGCCAGTGCCCCCATCCAGAGGTGCAGAAGGGGAAACCGAGGCTCAGCGTGGGGGGTGGGGGTGAGTCACCGGTCCAAAGCCATGTCTCAAGTAGCTGCTGGAGCAGGACTGGAAACTCAAGCCCCCCCCCCCCCCACCCAGTGAACAGGGACCCTCCATACTCAGGGCATCAAAAGGGAGACTCAGGGCCTTAGGGGCGGGTCCTCATGTCGCCACGGCACCGTTGGCTGCACTTCTGGGCCACTGCAAACAGGTGGCCAGGAGCACTCACACTTGCGCCGCTGGGCCAAGCGTTGCCCTGGCAAGGCCCTGCTTTACTAGGGAGTCCCCGCGCCAAGTGCGCCCAGCGGGACCCAGTGCGGGACTCCCCTCCCCCCGCGCCCCCCCCCTCCCCGTCGGAGCAGAACCTGCACCTCACCTCCCTCGCCCCCCAGGGACGCCCAGAGGGTGGAGGAGCTCTGTGCCAAGAACCATCAGCTCAGGGAGCAGCAGAAGGCGCTGAAGGAGAACGTGCGGGTGCTGGAGAACAGGTGACCGGAAGGGGCGGGAGGGCGGACGCCCCCCGGAAGCGCCTCGGGAAAACGCACTTTCTCGCTCCTTCCCGCACCCAGCAGAGCAGGGAACCCCGAGCCCACGGGCTGGGGCTTCTACAGTTTGGGAAAGGTAGGGGCGCGTCTTGCGAGCAGGGCAACGAGGGTCTCAGCCGCCCCCCCACCCCCTACGCACCCCACCCCCGCCGCCGCGGGCCCCGGTCTCCCTCCTGAGTGGCCTCTTGCCCCTCCCCCACCGCAGGCTGCGAGCTGGCCTGTGTGACCGCTGCATGGTCACCCAGGAGCTGGCCAGGAAGAAGCAGCAGGAGTTCGAGAACTCACTCCTCCAGAACCTGCAGCACGTCATCATCCTCAGTGAGC
>PJEM01012009.1:0-49953 GCA_004023845.1 Helogale parvula
TTTATTTTTGATACAGAGAGAGACAGAGCATGAGAGGGGGGAAAGGTAGAGAGAGAAGGAGACACAGAACCGAAAGCAGGCTCCAGGCTCTGAGCCAGTCGTCTGCACAGAGTCTGACGCGGGGCTCGAACCCACGAACGTAAGATCTGACCTGAGCCGAAGCCGGAGGCTTAACCGACTGAGCCACCCAGGCGCCCCACCAACGCACTTCTAAATAACATGTTGATCAAAGAAGTTTCAAGAGGAATTTTAAAATTTTGAAATAAAATCAGAAATTTTATTTATTTGTTTTTGAGAGAGAGAGAGATTGGGAGAGAGAGAGAGAGAGTAGGGGAGGGGCAGAGAGAGGGAGGCAGAGGATCAGAAGCAGGCTCCACATTGATAGCATAGAGTCCGATGTGGGGGCTCAAACTCACAAACCTTGAGATCAAAACCTGAGCCAGGGGCACCTGGGTGGCTCAGTCGGTTAAGCATCCAACTTCAGCTCAGGTCATGATCTCATGGTTTGTGGGTTCGAGCCCCGCGTTGGGCTCTGTGCTGACAGCTAGCTCAGAGCCTGGAGCCTGCTTCAGATTCTGTGCTTCCATCTCTCTCTGACCCTCCCCTGTTTGCGCTGTCTCTCTCTGTCTCTCAAAAATAAATAAAAACATTTAAAAAATTAAAAAAAACCCAAAACCTGTGCCAAAGTTGGATGCTTAACTGACCGAGCCGCCCAGATGTCCCTAAAGTCAGAAATTTCTGAAAGAGAAAATATTACAACTGATGCCAAAGTAATATAAAGTGTCAAAAGTGACTACAATGAACAATTATACACCAATAAATTGGTAATCTAGAGAAAGTGGATAAATTCCTAGAAACATAAAACCTATCAAGAATGAATCATGAAGAAATAGAAAATGTGAATAGAAATATAACTATGATGGAGATTGAAATAATAATCACCCCCTCCTTCAGTTAAAAGTCCAGGATTAAATGGGTAACCAAAAACCTCCCAACAAATAAAGTTCTTTACTGGAGAACTGTACCAAACTTTTAAAGATCAACACCAATACTTTTGATACTTTTCCAAACAATTGCAGAGAAAGAAACACTTCAAAACTTATTTTATAAGGCCAGCATTAAAGCTGGAGGCATTGTACCTTCTGATTTCAAAATATAGTATGAAGTTATAGTAATTTAAATAGTATGCTAAAAACAGACATACTGATAAAAGGAATAGAATAGAGGGCCCAGAAAAATGTAAATATGTCAAGAGGGAATATTTAAGAAGAGTGTCAAGAATATACAATGGATCGGGTGCCTGGGTGGCTCAGTCAGTTAAGCGTCTGGCTTTGGCTCAGGTCATAATATCACGGTTCGTGGGTTCGAGCCCCGCATCGGACTCTGTGGTGACAGCTAGTTCACAGCCTGGAGCCTGCTTCAAATTCCATATCTCCCTCTCTCTCTGACCCTCCCCTGCTCGCGTTTTCTCACTCTGTCTCTCAAAAATATATTAAAAACGTAAAAAATTAAAAAAAAGAATATACAATGGGAAAAGAACAGTAGCCTAAAGAAATTGTGCCAGGAAAACTGGATATCCACATCAAAAGTATGAAATTGGGCACATGTATGATCCCCAAAACACAAATCAACTCAAAATGGGTTATTTTTTTCATATAGTTTATTGTCAAATTGGTTTCCATATAACTCCCAGTGCTCTTTCCCACAAGTGCCCTCCTCCATGACCATCACCCTCCTTCCCCTTTCCCCCACCCCATTCAGCCCTCAGTTTATTTTCAGTATTCAAGAGTCTCTCATGATTTGACACCCTCCCTCTCCCTGTTTCCCCCCCTTCCCCTCCCCATGGTCCTCTGTTAGATTTCTCCTGTTAGACCTATGAGCACAAACATATGGTATCTCTCCTTCTCTGCCTGACTTATTTTGCTTAGCATGACACCCTCAAGGTCCATCCACTTTGCTACAAATGGCCAGATTTCATTCTTTCTAATTGCCATGTAGTATTCCACTGTCTAGATAAATCACATCTTTATCCATTCATCAAATGATGGACATTTAGGCTCTTTCCATGATTTGGCTACTGTAGAAAGTGCTGCTATAAACATTGGGATGCATGTGCTCCTATGCATCAGCATTTCTGAATCCTTTGGGTAAATCCCTAGCTGTGCTATTGCTCAGTCATAGGGGAGTTCTATTGATAATTTTTTGAGGAACTTCCACACTGTTTTCCAGAGCGGCTGTATCAGTTTACATTTCCACCAACAGTATAGGAGGGTGCCTGTTTCTCCACAATGTCATCGGCATCTGTAGTCTCTTGATTTGTTCATTTTGGCCACTCTGACTGGCGTGAGGTGGTATCTCAGTGTGGTTTTGATTTGTATTTCCATAATGATGAGTGACGCTGAGCATCATTTCATAGGTCTGTTGGCCATTTGGATATCCCCTTGGGAGAAGTGTCTGTTCGGGTCTTCTGCCCATTTCTTCACTGGATAATTCTTTTTTGGGATGTGGAGTTTGGTGAGTTCCTTGTAGATTTTGGATACTAGCCCTTTATCTGATATGTCATTTGCCACTTTTTTCCCCCGTTTCGTTCGTTGCCTACGAGTTTTTTTTGTTTGTTTGTTTCCTTTGCAGTGAAGAAGGTTTTGATCTGATGAGGTCCCAATAGTTCACTTTAGTTCTTGATTTCCCTTGCCTCTGGGGATGTGTGGAGCAGGAAGTTGCTGCGGTTGAGGTTAAGGAGGCTGATTCCTGCTTTCTCCTCTAGGGTTTTGATGGTTTCCTGTCTCACATTCAGGTCTTTCAGCCATATTGAGTTTATTTTTGTGTATGGTGTAAGAGAGTGGTCTAGTTTCATTCTTCTGCATGTTGCTGTCCTATTCTCCCAGCATCACCTGTTAAAGAGGTTGTCTTTATTCCATTGGATACTCTTTCCTGCTTTGTCAAAGATTAATTGACCATACACTTGTGGGCCCAGTTCTGGGCTCTCTATTCTATTCCATTGGTCCATGTGTCTGTTTTTGTGCCAATACCATACTGTCTTAATGATGGTATGTAGCTTTGTAGTAAAGGCTAAAGTCTGGGATTGTGTTGCCTCCCGTTTTGCTTTTCTTATTCAATATTACTTTGTCTATTCGGGTTTTTTTCTGGTGGTTCCGTACGAATTTTAGGATAGTTTGTTCTAGCTTTGAGATGAATGCTGGTGCAATTTTGATTGGAATTGCATTGAATGTGTAGATTGCTTTGGATAATAAGGACATTTGAACAATGTTTTTTCTTCTGATCCATGAGCATGGAATGTTTTTCCATTGCTTTGTTTCTTCATCAATTTCTTTCATAGTTTTCTATAGTTTTCATTGTACAGTCTTTTACATCTTTGTTTAGGTTTATTCCTAGGTATTTTATGGTTTTTCAGGTAATTGTGAATGGGATCAGTTTCTTGATTTCTCTTTCCGCTGCTTCATTATTGGTGTATAAAAATACAACCTATTTCTGTACATTGATTTTGTACCCCACGACAATGCTGAATTCATGGATCAGTTCTAGTAGGCTTCTAGTGGAAGACCGTCAGGCTTTCCATGTAGAGTATCATGTCATCTGCAAAAAAAAATGACACTTTGACTTCATCTTTGCCAATTCTGATGGCTTTTATTTCCTTTTGTTGTCAGATTTCTGATGTTAGGACTTCCAGCACTATGTTAAACCACAGTGGTAAGAGTGGACATCCCTGTCATGTTCCTGATCTCAGGGGGAAAGCTCTCAATATTTCCTCATTGAGGATGATATTAGCTGTGGACTTTTCATAAATTGTTTTTATGTTTAAGTAAGTTCCTTCTGTACAGACTTTCTCAAGGGTTTTTATTCTGAAAGGAAGCTGTATTTTGTCAAATGTTTTTCTGCATCTATCGACAGTTTTATATGATTTCTATCTTTTCTTTTGTTAATGTGATGTATCACATTGATGGATTTGCGAATATTGAACCAGCCCTGTAACCCTGGAATGAATCCCACTTGGTCATGGTGGATAATTCTTTTCATGTGCTGTTGAAATTAATTTGCTAGTAACTTGTTGAGTGTTTTTGCATCTGTATTCATTAAGGATATTGGCCCCTAGTGTGTTTTTTTCTTTTTTTTTTTGGTTGGGTCTCTGTCTGGTTTGGGAATCAAATCGATGCTGGCTTCATCGAATGAGTCCAGAAGTTTTCCTTCCATTTCTATTTTTTTAGCGCTTTATTTTATTTATCTTTAAAAATAATTTATTGTCAAATTGGTTTCCATATAACACCCAGTGCTCTTCCCCACAAGTGCCCTCCTCCATTACCATCAACTCCCTTCCCCTCCCCCTCCCACTTCAACCCACGGTTCATTTTCAGTATTCAATAGTCTCTCAGGTTTTGCTTCCCTATCTCTCCCCAACTCTCTTTCCCCCTTCCTCTCCCCATGGTCCTCCATTAGGTTTCTCCTGTTCTCCTGTTAGACTTATGAGTGCAAACATATGGTATCTGTCCTTCTCAGCCTGACTTATTTCACTTAGCATGACACCCTCGAGGTCCATCCACTTTGCTATATATAGACATATTTCATTCTTTCTCATTGCCATGTAATACTCCATTGTATATATATATATATACCACTTCTTCTTGATCCATTCATCAGGTGATGGACATTTAGACTCTTTCCATGCTTTGGCTATTGTTGAAAGTGCTGCTATGAACATTGGGGTACATGTGCCCGTATGTATCTGCACTTCTGTATCCCTTGAATAAATCCCTAGCAGTGCTATTGCTGGGTCATAGAAGAGTTCTATTGATGGTTTTGGAGGAACCTCCATACTGTTTTCCAGAATGGCTGTACCCGTTTACATTCCCACCAACAGTGTAGGAGGGTGCCCGTTTCTCCACATCCTCTCCAGCATCTATAGTCTCTTGATTTGTTCATTTTAGCCACTCTGGTGAGGTGATATCTCAGTGTGGTTTTGATTTGTATTTCCTTGATGATGAGTGATACTGATCATAGTTTCATATGCCTGTAGGCCATCTGGATGTCTTACTTGGAGAAGTGTATGTTTATGTATTCTGCCCATTTCTTTACTGGTTTATTCATTTTTCATGTGTGGAGTATTGTGAGTTGCTTGTAGATTTCTGATACTAGCCCTTTGTCTTATATGTCATTTGCAATTATCTTTTCCCATTCTGTCGGTTGCCTATTATTTTTTTGATTGTTTCCTTTGCAGTGAAGAAGCTTTTGATCGTGATGAGGTCCCAATAGTTTATTTTTGCTTTCATTTCCATTGTCTTTGGGGATGTGTAGAGTAGGAAATTGCTGCGGTTGAGGTCAAGGAGTCTGTTTCCTAATTTTTCCTCGAGGATTTTGATGGTGTTCTGTCTCACATTCAGGTCCTTCAGCCATTTTGAGTTTATTTTTGTGTATGGTTTAAGAAGATGGTCTAGTTTCATTCTTCTGCATGTTGCTGTCCAGTTTTCCCAGCACCACTTGTTAAAGAGGCAGTCTTTTTTCTATTGGATACTCTTTCCTGCTTTGTCAAAAATTAATTGGCCATATATTTGTGGGCCCAGTTCTGGGTTCTCTATTCTATTCCATTGGTCTATGTGTCTGTTTTTGTGCCAATACCAGGCTGTCTTGATGATGACAGCTTTGTAGTAGAGGCTAAAGTCTGGGATTGTAATGCCTCCCGTTTTGGTTGTATTCCTCAATATTACTTTGGCTCTTCGGGGTCTTTTCTGGTTTCATACAAATTTTAGGATAGCTTTTTCAACCTTTGAGAAGAATGCTGGTGCAATTTTGATGGGGATTGCATTGAATGTGTAGATTGCTTTGGGTAGTAATGACATTTTCACAATGTTTATTTTTCCGATCCATGAGCATGGAATGCTTTTCCATTTCTTGGTGTCTTCAATTTCTTTCATAAGTTTTCTGTAATTTTCATCATATAGGTCTTTTACATCCATGCTTAGGTTTATTCCTACGTATTTTATGGTTTTTCTTGCCATTGTGAATGGGATCAGTTTCTTGATTTCTCTTTCTGTTGCTTCATTATTGGTGTATAGGAATGCAACCAATTTCTGTACATTACTTTTATACCCTACAACTTTACTGAATTCATGGGTCAGTTCTAGAAGGCTTCTGGTGGAATCTGCTGGGTTTTCCATGTAGAGTATCATGTCATCTGCGAAAAGTGAAAGTTTGACTTCTTTGCCGATTCTGATGCCTTTTATGTCCTTTTGTTGTCTGATTGCTGATGCTAGGACTTCCAGCACTATGTTAAACAACAGTGGTGAGAGTGGACATCCTTGTTGTGTTCCTGATCCCAGTGGGGAGAGCTCTCAGTTTTTCCCCATTGAGAATAACATTGGCTGTGGGCTTTTCATAAATGGCTTTTATGATGTTTAAGTAAGTTCCTTCTATCCCGACTTTCTCAAGGGTTTTTATTAAGAAGGGATGTTGTATTTTGTCAAATGCTTTTTCTGCATCTGTCAGCAGAATCATATGGTTTTCTTCTTTTCTTTTGTTAATGTGATGTATCACATTGATGGATTTGCGAATACTGAGCCAGCCTTGTAACCCAGGAATCAACCCCACTTGATCATAATGGATAATTCTTTTTTATATGCTGTTGACTTCGATTTGCTAGTATCTTGTTGAAAATTTTTGCATTCTTGTTAATTACGGATATTGGCCTATAGTAATCTTTTCTTGTTGGGTGTCTGTCTGGCTTAGGAATCAAAGTGAAAGTGCTTCGTAGGATGAGTCTGGAAGTCTTCCTTCCATTTCTATTTTTTGGAATAACTTGAGAAAAATAGGTGTTAACTCTGCTTTAAATGTTTGGTAGAATTCCCCTGGGAATCCATCCGGCCCTGGGCTCTTATTCGTTGGGAGACTTATGATAACTGATTCCATTTCTTCACTGGTTATGGATCTGTTCAGATTTTCTATTTCTTCTTGTTTGAATTTTGGTCATGCATGTATGTTTAGGAATTTGTCCATTTCTTTTAAGTTGTCCAGTTTGTTGGCATATAATTTTTCATATTTATCTATGATGGTTGCTTGTATTTCTGAGGGATCTGTTGTAATAGATCCATTTTCCTTCATGATTCTATTTCAGTGTTCCCTCTTTTCTTTCGAAGGAGTCTAGCTAGAGGTTTATCAATTTTGTTTAGTTTTTCAAAGACCACCTCTTGGATTCATTGATCTGTTCAATTGTTTTTGTGGATTCTATCTTGTTTAATTCTGCCCTGATCTTTATTATTTTTCTTCTTTTCCTGGGTTTGCGGTCCTCTTGCTGCTCCCTTTCTAGTTTCCTTAGGTTAACTTAGGTTCTGTTAGGTTTTGAGTTTGCGGTTTTTCTAGTTTGTTGAAATAGGCCTGGACTGCAATATACTTTCCTTTTTACTGTCTTTGCTGCATCCCAGAGAGTTTGGATTCTTGTATTTTTTTAATTTGTTTTCATATAGTTTAAAATTTTTTCTCTAATGGCCTGATTCGCCCATCATTCTTAAGTAGGGAAGTTTTTAACTTCCATGTTTTTGGAAGTTTTCCAGACTTTTTCCTGGGATTGATTTGATGTTTCATAGCATTGTGATCTGAATGTGTGCATGGTATATCTCAATTCATTTGTATTTATGGAGAGGATCTTTATGACCCAGTATGTGATCTATCTTGGAGAATGTGTCTTGCTCACTCGAGAAGAAAGTGAATTCCATAGCCTCATGATGTTGAATTCTGAATACATCTGTCTAATCCATCTAGTCTGATCTCATTCAGGTCTATTGTTTCCTTAATGATTATCGGTCCAGTTGATCTATCCATTGTAGTAAGTGGAGTATTAAAATCTCTGCAATTAACACATTCTTATCAATATGTTTGGTTCTGTTTGTGATTAATTGTTTAATGTATTTGGGTGCTCCCAAATTTGGCATGTAGATGCTTATAATTATTAGCTCTTCCTGATGGAGAAATGCTGTATTTGTTGTATAATGTCCTTCTTCGTCTTTTGTTACTGCCTTTACTTTAAAGTCTATTTTCTCTGATATTAGTATGGCTACTCTGGCTTTCTTTTAACTTTCATTCCTATGATAGATATTTCTCCATCTCCTTACTTTCAATCTGAATGTGTCCTCAGGTCTAAAATGAGTCTTTTGTAGACCTCAAATAGATGGATATTGGTATTTTATCCATTCTGCTACCCTGTGTCATTTGATTGGAGCATTCAGTCTATTTACATTCAGCGTTATTATTGAAAAATATGGGTTTCGATTCATTGTGTTCTCTGTAGGGTCCATGTTTGTAGTGGTGTCTCTGGTACCTTGTGCTCCTTGCAGCAGTTCCCTCATAGATTCCCTTTTAGATTTTCTTGTAGGGCTTG
The DNA here is from genome assembly GCA_004023845.1 of Helogale parvula. Classification (NCBI taxonomy): domain Eukaryota; kingdom Metazoa; phylum Chordata; class Mammalia; order Carnivora; family Herpestidae; genus Helogale; species Helogale parvula. The sequence goes on from PJEM01012009.1 coordinate 8,381, forward strand.
TTTGGTGGTGATGAATTCTCTCTCTATTTGTTTATTTGGCAAATCCTTTATCTCTTTCTACTTTGAATGAGAGGCTTGATGGATAGAGGATTCTTGGCTGCATATTTTTTGTGTTCATCATATTGAAGATTTTCTGCCATTGCTTTCTTGCCTGCTAAGTTTCAGTAGATAGGTCTGTAACCACTCTGATAGGTTTCTTTTTGTATATTAGGGCCCTTTTATGTATAGCTGTTTTCAGAATTCTGTCTTTATTCTTATTTTTTTGCCAGTTTCACTATATGTTGTGCCAATGGCCGATATAAGTTATGTCTGATGGGAGTTCTCTGTGCCTCTTGGATTTTATTGTCTATTTCCTTCTCCAGATTGGGGAAGTTCTCAGTTATAATTTGATCAGACACCCCTTCAGGACCTTTTCCTTTTTCTTCTTCAGGAATTCCTATGATACAAATATTGTTCTGTTTGATTGTATCACTCAGGTCTCGAATTCTTCTTTTGTGCTCCTGTTTCAATTTCTCTGTCCTTTTCTCAGCATCCTCTTTTGCTGTAACTGTATCTTCTAATTCACTTATTCTCCTCTCTGCCTCTTCAATCCGTGCAGTGGCCACCTCCATTTTATTATGCACCTCATTTATAGCATTTTTTAACTCATCACAGTTATTTTGAACCTCCCTAGTCTTTGTATCAATAGCTTCTATGGTGACTTCCATGCTTTTTTCAAGCCCAGTGGTTAATTTTATGGCAACTGTTCTAAATTCTTGCTCAGTTGTGTTGCTTATATCTGTTTTGAGCAATTCTGTAGCTGTGAATTCTTCCTGGAATTTCTTTAATGGAGAGTTCTTCCGTTTCATGATTTTGGCTACCTTTCTGTCTCTTGTCAGTTTTAAAAGCTTATTATGCACTCTGCCTCTGTTAGTATTGCTCTGTTAAAGGAGACTCATTGACTGTCTGGGGCCTGTCCATTCAGGAAGTGTTCTTTTAATGGTGTCTCTCAGTTTCTCTTGGTGTGCCTTTGGTGATTTTATTTCCCTACTCAGTGATATTTGGGACTCTCCACCATGTGTCCTTTGGCTTGTTTCTTAAGGTAGTCATGAAAAGGAAAACATACAGACAAACACACAGGGAACAAAAGCATGCAAACAGACAGACAAATCAAGCAAACAAGCAAAGCAATAGGGGAAAGAAAAACAAAAGAAACAAAAGGACCAAAAAAAAAAAAGAAAGAAAGAAAGAAAGAAAGAAAGAAAAAAGGTGGGGGGGGGGAGACAAAAACAACAAAAGACAAAGGACAGTTAAAAGGGTAAAACCAGCGGAGAGGAGAGAGAAAAATAAGATAAGGAAAAATATATCTGTATGGCAGGAATTGGTCTAATCACGACAGTGCATCAATGTTGGTCTTTCCCGAACTCAGGGGTGGTTGGGAGGGGGGAGGAGAAAAAGGAACAAAAGGCAGCTCTTCAGTGTAGATGCTCGTGGTTTGGTGTAGTTGGGTCGCAGGGGCTGCTTTCTGAGGGCCTGCCTAGGTGGCTGTGGCGAGAAGAATGGTGGCACCTCAATTCCTTCTCTAACCAAGGATTGCTAACAACTCTTTTGGGTTTGATCTCCTTGTGCCTCGGGAGGGCCAAGTTATATTTTCCAAGCCCCGCCTTGTTTCCAAATTCTAGTCCATGCCCTTTACTGATACGCCTTAGGTGAGATGTACTCTCACAGGCCTGGCAGCGCCACCAGGGATCAGGGCACTGAGCTCAAGGAAAATGCGCCCGATAAAGGAACGGATCTCTCTCCCTGTGCCCTGCAGTTATAGATGGGATAATAAAATCCCTCTCCTCCTGGGCGAGGTTTTTCTCTTCTCTAGTGACAGCTCTATAAGCATTTTTAGTCTTTCTTTTCCCCTCCTCTCTCCGTGTCTCTGCATGCTCTCCAATGTTCTCTGTGGAGTGGGTTTCCCTCCCCTCCAAGCTTCAGGATCCTGGCCAGTTTTTCGTCTTCCCCTGCTCACACTCACTCAATCATGAGGCTGTCTTCTTTGCGGACTCTGTGTCTTTTCCTCCCACTCTTGTAGATAAGAGTATTGTGGCCTCAGTCCTTCTTAGTTTGATAGATGCGGGCGGGTAAAAATTATAGAGCTCCCTACTTCTCTGCCATCTTGTCCCCCTTCAGCGTACAGATCTTTTACCCCTTTGGTTAGGTTTATTTGTAGGTATTTTATGATATTCACTGCAATTGTAAATGCCATCAATTCCTTGATTTCTCTTTCTGCTGCTTCATTATAGAAATGCAACCGACTTCTGTAGAGGTGTATAGAAATGCAACTGATTTCTGTATATTGATCTTATATCCTGCGACTTTGCTGAATTCATGTATCAGTTCTAGCGGGTTTTGTTTTGTTTTGTTTTTAGTGGTGTTTTTTAGGTTTCCATGTCAAGTATCATATCATCTGTGAAGAGTAATGGTTTAACTCCTTTTTGGCAATTTGGATGCCTTTTGTTTCTTTTTGTTTGTCTTGTTGTGGCTAGGACTTCCAATACTGTGTTGAACAATAGTAGTGAGAGTGGACATCCCTGTCATGTTCCTGATCTTAGGGGAAAGCTGTCAGCTTTTCCCTATTGAGGATGATATTACCTGTGGTTTTTTCCTATATGGCCTTTATGATGTTGAAGTATGTTCCTTCTATCCTTACTGTTTTGAGGGTTTTCGTTAAGAATTCTGTATTTAGTCAAATGCTTTTTCTGCATCCATTAAGAGGATCATGTGTTTCTTATCTTTTATTTTATTAATGTGATGTATCACATTGATTGTTTTATGGATATTGAACCAGCCCTGCATCCCCGGTATAAATCCCACTTGATCATGGTGAATAATTTTTTAAAATGTATTGTTAGATCTTGTTTGCTAGTATCTTGTTGAGGATTTTTGCATTTGTGTTCATCAGGATTATTGGTCTGTGATTCTCCTTTTTAGTGGGGTCATTGTCTGGTTTTGGAATCAAGGTAATTCTGGCTTCGTAGAATGAGTTTGGAAGTTCTCCTACCACTTCTATTTTTTGGAACAGCTTCAAAAGAAGAGGTGTTAACTCTTCTTTAAAGTTTGGTGGAATTCTCCTGGAAAGCCATCTGGCCCTGGATTCTTGTTTGTTGGGAGATTTTTGATGACTGATGAAATTTTTTTTACTGGTCGTGGGTCTGTTCAAATTTTCTATTTCTTCCTTTTTCAGTTTTGGCAGTTTACATGTTTCTTGGAATTTGTCATGTCTTTCAGATTGCCCAACTTTTTGGCATGTAATTGCTCATAATATTCTCTTATTATTGTTTGTATTTATGTGGTGTTGATTGTGATGTTTCCTCTTACATTTGTGACTGTATTTATTTGGGTCCTTTACTTTTTCTTTTTGATCAATCTGGCTAGGAGTTTATCCATTTTGTTAATTCCTTTAAGGAACCAGTTTCTGGTTTTATTGATCTGTTCACTGTTTTTTTTTTTATACTATTGATTTCTGCTCTAATCTTTATTATTTCCTTCTCCTCTGTTTTTGGGCTTTATTTGCTGTCCTTTAACAGCTCCTTTTGGTGTAAGTTTAGGTTGTGTATTTAATAACTTTTTTCCTTCTTAAGGAAGGCCTGGATTGCTATATACTACCCTCTTGTGACCACCTTTGCTGCATCCCAGAAGATTTGGGCTGTCGTGTTTTCATTTTCCTTGGCTTTCATGTACTTTAAAATTTTCTCTTAGGTTTTTGGTTAGCCCATTCATTCATTTGAAGGATGTTCTTTAATTTTTATGTATTTGAGAGATTTCTAAATTTTTTTTTGTAATTGGCTTCAAGTTTCATAGTGTGGTGATATGAAGATATGTATAAAATGAACTCGATCTTTTTGTACTTATTGAGGGCTGTTTTGTGATCCATTATGTGATCTATTATGGAGAATGTTCCATGTGCTGTGGACTGAAATGTGTATTTTGCTGCTTTAGGAAGAAATGTCTAAATACATCTATTAAGTCCATGTGGTCCAGTGCATCACTGAAACCCATTTTTCCTTGTTTATTTTCTGCTTACTTGATCTGTCCACTGCTGTAAGTGGGTTGTTGAAGTCTCCTATTATCATGTTATTATTATTGATGAGTTTATTTATGTTTGTGATTAATTGATTTATATATTTGGTTGGTTTCACATTGGGACCATAAATATTTACAATTGTTAGATCTTCTTGGTGGATAGACCCTTTGATTATGATATAATGTCCTTCTTCATCTCTTGCTACAGTCTTTACTTTAAAATTTAGTGTATCTGAAATAATTATGGCTACTCCAGCTCTCTTTTGATAATCTTTAGCATGATAATAGTTTTCCACCCCTTACTTTCCATCTGCAGATATCTTAAGGTCTAAAATGAGTCTATTATAAGCAGTATATAGATGGGTCTTGTTTTCTTACCCATTATGATACCCTATGTCTTTTGATTGGAGCATTTAGTCTATTGATATTTAGAATGAGTACTGAAAGATATGAATTTATTGACTTCCTGTTGCCTGTAACATTGGTGTTTCTAGTGACGTTCTCTGGTCCTTTCTAGTCTTTGTTGTTTTTGGTCTTTTTTGTTTTGTTTTGTCTTTTCTCCACTCAAAGAGTCCCCTGTAAAGTTTCTTGCAGGGTTGGTTAAGTGGTTACAAACTCCCTTAGTTTTTGTTTGTCTGGGAAACTATCTCTCCTTCTGTTTTGAATGACAGCCTTGCTGGATAAAGAATTTCTGGCTGCATATTTTTCAGATTCAGCACATTGAATATATCCTGCCACCCTTTTTTGGCCTTCTAACTTTCTGTGGGTAAGTTTTCTGTGAACCTGATCTGTCTTCCCTTATAGGTTAAGGATTTTTATTCCCTTGCTGCTTTCATAATTCTTTCCTTGTCTGTATATTTTGTGAATTTGACTATGATATGCCTTGGTGATGGTTGGTTTTTGTTGAATCTAATGGGAATTCTCTGTGCTTCTTGGATTTTTATGTTTGTGTTTTTCCTCAGATTAGGAAAGATTTCTGCTATAATTTGCTCACATAAACCTTCTGCTACTTTCTCTCTCTATCTTCTGGGATCCTATGATTCATATGTTATTTCTTTTTTATAAGTCACTGAGTTCTCTAAGTCTTATATGCCTTTCTTTGCCTTTGTTTCCCTCTTTTTTTTTTTTACTTCATCATTCTCCTTAGTTTTATCTTCTCTATCGCTGATTTGTTGCTGTGCTTTGCCCATCCTTGCCATTGTAGTATCTATTTGAGATTGCATCTCATTTATAGAATTTTTAACTTCAGCTTGACTAGATTTTACTTCTTATCTCCACAGAAAGGGATTCTTTGGTATCTTCTATGCTTTTTTCAACCTCAGCTAATATTCTTTTTTTAATGTTTTTAATTTATTTTTGAGAGACAGAGAGAGACAGCGCAAGCAGGGGAAGGTCAGAGAGAGACGGAGACACAGAATTCGAAGCAGGCTCCAGGTTCTGAGCTAGCGGGGCTCGAACCCATGAACTGTGACATCATGACCTGAGCCAAAGTTGGACACTCAACCGACTGAGCCACCCAGGTGCCCCTCAGCTAACATTCTTATTACTGTGGCTCTAAATTGTAGGTCAGACATCCTACTTATATCTGTGTTAAGTCCCTGGCTGTCATTTCTACCTGTTCTTTCTTTTGGGGTGAATTCCTTCATTTTGTCATTTTGGAGGAAGAAAAAAATAATAAAATAAAGATAAAAATTAAAAACAACACAAAAATCAAATAAAGGAAGCTAGATCATAGGTGTGTTCGCATCTGCTTGTTGAAAGAAGCCTGATAGAATGGAGAAAAAAAGGTAAAAAAATTTTAATTAAAAAATTTATATAATAACATAGAATAAAATAAGAAAACAAACCAGAACAAAACATTTTAAAAAATAATGTAAAAAAACAAAATTTTCTCTTTCTGCATTTAAGAAAGAGAAAGAAAATGAAAAAAGAAAACAGTTTAAGCAAAAACAGAGGCAAAGTAGACAAATAAATGAACCAGAAAACAGAATGAAACCTGGATGCAGTTATATTCAATTTACCCTAGAACTGAAACTATGAAGTACTCTATAGTCCCTACACATGGCAGGTGGACTGACTTGTGCTAGTCTTCTGCACTATGTGCTTGTAGGGTGCAGTTGGGCGGGTCTGGGTGTAAAGATTCCATTCCCCACTAGGTGTCTGTGCTTAGCTTAATGGAGTGGATAAGCGTGTGCGCGCCCATGTGGGTGTGTGGGAGAAGTGGAAATGGCTTCACCTATCTCTCTAGTCTCTGGCACAGGAACTTTGTGCTTTCACCAACCAGTGATCAAACACCCTTCTTTTGTCTCAGTCCTCCATCCACTCCCAGGCTCTACCCTGTCTGTCCAAGCTGTCCACCTGCCAGGCTTTATCTAATATGAATCTGTGTTTCAAAATCCCACACTTCAGAGCCCCCTTGGTCTGGACCCACACCGACTCTCTGGGGGAGGGTCTCACTGAGCATTGGCTGGATGCAAGATTGCCCCAGAGAACCTTTGTGTGATCATGCAGTTGCAGAGGTTCAGAGATTATGAAAAATTACAACACAGAGCCAGTAACAGGTTTTACCACACTCTAGCATCTTTGTCCCAATACCAGAAAACATGGCCAGTCTCCAGAGTCCAAAGGGACCTTGCTTGTGTGGAGGCCATATGACCTCTACCAAATGCCCTCTGAGCAAGGGAACCACTTTTCCTTGTGTGCCCCCTGAACCCCTCAGACCACACTGTCTGCTCCTGGGGATTTGCCCTATTTCCTCACCAGAACACTGCCAGATAGTGAGCTTTTAAACTTCAGACTCTGCCTACGACTCTATAAAATTCTGGTAGTATTGAAACCCTCTCTTTTCTCCCCATCAATGATTTTTAGGAACAGATTTCTTGTCTAGTTCCCTGTGAGTGTTTTTTACTCTTTCTCTTTTTCTCCAGGTACTTTAATGGGGAGTGCTTTTCTTACACAATCCTCAAGTGCTGCACTCTCTTTTTTTCTCTTTTTCTCTCTGTTCTCTCCCTGCCTGAATAGCTCCCTACCCTCCGTGTCTCTGAAGCTTTTTTCTCCCCCAATTCACCTTTCCACATATCTGCTAAGTCTGTGGCTCAAATTATGCAGATTGTTGCATTAATCTTCAGATCAGTTTCCTAGGTGTTCAAAAAATGGTTTGATGCTGATCTAGCTGCATTTCAGGGAAAACACAAGCTCAGGGTCCCCATACTGCTCCATCATCATCTTAACTCCTTCTGAGCATGTCCTCTATATTCTCATTTTCAATATGCAGGTGTTTTTAGGTCTAATATCAGACAATTATAGATGAACATAGATGAGTCTTGCTTCCTTTATCCATTCAGACACCCTCTGTGTTTTGATTGGACTGTTAATGCATTTACTTTCAAAGTAATTACTAATAGCTATGTATTTAGTGCCATGTTATTACTTGTTTTGTCGTTGATTTTGGATATTTTCATGATTGCTTTATTTTTTTGGGTCACTTTTGGTGTCTTCTTTGCACTCAAAGAGTCCCCTTTCATATTTCTTGCAGGACTGGTTTAGTAGTCACAATTTTCTTTAGTTTCTGCTTTTCTGGGAAACTCTATCTTTCTTTGTATTCTGAATGATAGCTTTGCTGTATAGAGTATTCTTGGTTGCAGATTTTGCCTATTCAGCATGTTGTATATACCATGCCAGTACCTTCTGGCTTGCCAAGTTTCCACTGAGAAATCCCTAACCAGCCTTATGGGTCTTCTCTTGTACATTAAAGACTTCTTTTTTCTTTCTGACTTTAAGATTTGTTCTTTACCAATATAGTTTGAAAATTTAATTATGATATGTCTTGGAATTGACCTGTTTTTGTTCATTTTGATAGGGATTATCTGTACTTTTTGGATCTGGATCTGTTTCTTTCCCCAGATTAGGAAGTTTTTGGCTATGTTCCTCAAATATATTCTCTGCCCCCTTTTCTCTGTTCTTTTTCTGGGACTCCTATAATATGAATGTTGTTATGTTTTTTTGGAGTCACTGGGTTCCTTAAATCTATTCTTATGTTGCATAGTTCTTCTTTTTCTCTTTTGTTCAGCTTCATTATTTTCCAGTATTTTGTCTTCTATGTCACTAATACATTCATCTACTTCTTCCAGCCTGCTATTCATTGTATCAAGCCTGTTTCCAGTCTTTTTTATTCATTCTTTATCTCTGATTATTGTTTTCCTCTTTTGTCTCTGTAAGAGTCTCACTCATGTCTTCTATTTTTTCTATGTCTTCTTTACTGAAGCCCAGTGAGTATCCTTACAATTGTTGTTTTAAATACTCTATCAGCCATGTTAGCTATATCTGTTTTCCTTATATCTCTGGCCATGGCCTTGTCTTGTTATTTCATTTGGGATTAATTCCTCCATATTGACATTTTTCAAGTCTTTGCTTTTTTCCTGGATGTTAGAAGTCCCAGTTACGTCTGCTGCGTCTGAAAACAATGGCATTATGAACAAGTGATTATGAAGTGCCCATTGGTTGGCACTTTGGGGAGTGTCTCCATTGTGTGCTACATGTGCTCTGGTGTTGTGTTTTAGCTCCCCTATCCTTCATCCCAGTTGTCTGCAGAGGCTCTTTTTGCCTGCAGTGAGCAGTGTTTGGTCCCTGGCCTGAATGTGACAAGTTGTAACTGATTGTGTTCTGGTCTGCTTGTGAAATGAGACCTGACAGCACTTCCCTGCAGAACTCTGGTTGGTAGACATGGTGCCAGCTAGTGTGCTGGTTTCTTGAAGGAGGGGTTTGCCATGGTGGGACTGAGAAAACTTGATTGAGATGGGCAGTTTTTCTAGAGGGCAGAGGGGTGAGTGTTGGTGTAAGAATGTTAGGCAGCCAGTTTCAGCAATCTGCTGCTTCCTGCAGGTTCCTTTGTGCTTATGTTGAGGGGCAGAGGAGGAAAAAGACACCAACCACCTTCTTTGTTCCCAGAGAAGTGTCTCTGTGAATACTGCCTCTCAGAGATGCACTTTGAGAAGAGCATTTAATCTCCTCTCTGTGTGCCTGAGGCATTCTTCAGATAGCTGTTTCCATGTTGTCTGGTCCTGGGTTGTTTCCTTCCCTTCTGTCCAGGAACAGAGCAGTCTCCTCCAGGCTCTATCCCAGCTAAGCCTGCTGACCTTATAAACACCAGGCTTTAAGTTCTGTTGGTTGCAAGAAGTAAAAAACTCAGCTCCTCTTATTTCCCAAGCCAATGGCTTTGTGGAAACCTTCTTGTGTGTTTGCCGGTGTCCTCCTCTCTCTTTTGCTCTTCTCTGGAGCAAAAACCACGGCTTCCTCCCTTCTGCAGCACCTGTAATCTGTTTCTCTCCTATACCACATCTTTGCACTTCTACACTTCTTGCCATCTTCAATGTGGCCTCTTCTCTCCCTTTAGTTGTGGAGTTTATTCTGTCAGTCTTCACGTCAATTTCTGGGGTATTTATGATTATTTGATAGTTATCTATTTGTGTTCATGGGATGAGATGAGGCTAGGGTTCTCCTACTCAGTTACCATCTTCCCTTTCTTGATTAACTTACCTTCAAGCTGGAGACAATAATGTCTGATTTACTTATCTAGCAGATTTTTTTTTGGTGAGAATTAATGAGAGAAGAAAACAATTTGTGAAAGCGTTAAGTCTTATATACATGAAAGTGGTGGCTATATATATAAAAACCGGTTAGATCAGTTTAGTGAAGTGAAAGGAGTGAAAGCAAAACGGATTACAAAGCATTTTTGCAGTGTATTATGTATGCACTGTTTACAAGGTATATACAAGTCATCTGTAGAGTAGCATTCTTGGATTCAAGGAACTTTAGCATACTCCACATCTGGAAGTCTGCTTATTTGCAAGAATTTTATATGCTTGATTGGGTCATACTGACCCAACTATTGATCAATCTCTCTTACTTAATGCCTACTGTGCTTCCAATTCTATACTAGGGGTCTTCAGCAAGATAGAAGAATTTATTTTTTTAATGTTTTATTTATTTTTCAGAGAGAGAGAGAGAGACAGCCTGAGCAGGGGAAGGCCAGAGAGAAAGACACACACACAGAATCCAAAGACAGGCTCCAGGCTCTAAGCTAGCTGTCAGCACAGAGCCCAATGTGGGGCTCAAACCCATGAACCATGAGATCATGACCTGAGCCGAAGCTGGACACTCAACTGACTGAGCCACCCAGGCACCCCTAGAAGAATTTAAAACTCTATAATGTATCTCCTTCCCTTGATGACATTATATTTTAACTGCAGGGGAAAGATACCCTATTCTTATGTTCCATATCAAAAATTTAGATTTGTGGTGTAAGTATACATGTTCTTATGGAAACATTGGAATAAGTTTTTAAAATCTGCACTGTAATAAAAGGATCAGGATGTTTAGTTATAATAGGAAATACACACACATGCAGAAATGGCACATACTATATACAATACTAGTTGAGTGTTAAAGGAGTGACAGGCACAGAATGCTATCAGGAATCTTTCTTTCATATGAAGCGTCAAGAAAATCTTCATTGAAGGAGGGTCAAGGTGGCAGAGAAGTAGGGAGCTTTGTAATTTTCGCCTGCCCACATCTATCAAACTAAGAAGCACTGAAGCCACAATACTCTGATCTGCAAGAGTGGGAGGAAAACACACAGAGTCCACAAAGAAGACAGCCTCATAGCTGCCTAAGTGTGTGTGAACTGGGGAAATAAACACAGGCTGGCCTGGAGGCTCAGAGGGGAGGGAGCCCCCCTCCCCAGCGCGGAGTCGTGGAGAGCGCACAGAGATGAGGAGAGATGAGGAAAAGAGAAAGAGAGGCTGAAAACGCTTATAGACCTGTCTCTAGAGAAGAGAAAAACCTCAGCCCAGACCGGAGAGGGATCTTAGTATCCCATCTATAACTGCTGCGTGTGGAAAGAGAAATCTGTCCCCTTTAGCTGGCGCGCTTTCCTTGGGCTCAGCGTGCTGATTCCAGGAGGAACCAGGAGAAAACTGCTCCCTGGTCCCCCACTCAATCCCGGCTAGGAAGCCGCCTGCCTACAGGAGTACATCTCATCTCGGGCGGTAGCATTAAAGTGCGTGGACTAAGATTCGGAAACGAAGCAGGGCTTGGAAAATACAACTTGGCCTGCCCAAGGCACAGGGAAATTGCACCCAAAAGAGTGGCTTGCAACGCTTGGTTCGAGAAGGGTTTGGGACACTGCCATTCTTCTCCCCACAATCACCAAGGCAGGGCCTCGGGGAGCAATCAGCTGGACCTGCAGTGGAGGCGAGACCCACATACACAAAACCACGCCATTGTATCCTGGAGAGCTGCTTTTTTTTTTCTTTTTTTTTTTTTTCCTTTTCTCCTACCCTCACTTCCCCCATCCCGGAAAGACCAACATGGATGCACTGCCATGATTAGATCAATTTTTGCTAACCACATATATATTTCCCTTATCTCATTCTTATCTCACCGCTGGTTTTACACTTTTAGATTGTCCTCTGTCTTTTGTTGTTTTTGTCCACTCCCCCCCCTTTTTTCCTCTTTTCCGTTCTTTTCTTTCTTCCCCCCCTCTGGGTTTGCTTGTTTGTTTGGTTTTTCTGTGCGTTTGCATGCTTTTGTTCCCTGTGTGTTTGTCTGTCTGTTTTCCATTTGAGGGATGTGGAGAAACAGGCACCCTCCTACACTGTTGGTGGGAACGTAAACTGATACAGCCGCTCTGGAAAACAGTGTGGAGGTTCCTCAAAAAACTATCAATAGAACTCCCCTATGACCCAGCAATAGCACTGCTAAGGATTTATCCAAGGGATACAAAGTGCTGATGCATAGGAGCACATGTACCCCAATGTTCATAGCAGCACTGTCAACAATAGCCCAAACATGGAAAGAGCCTAAATGTCCATCACCTGACGAATGGATCAAGAAGATGTGGTACATATACAATGGAATACTATATGGCAATGAGAAAGAATGAAATCTGGCTATTTGTAGCAATGCGAATGGACCTTGAGGGTGTCATGCTAAGCGAAACAAGTCAGGTAGAGAAGTAGAGATACCGTATGTTTTCACAGATATGTCTAACAGAAGAGACTTAACAGAGGACCATGGGAAGGGGAAGAGGGGAAAAAGAGTCAGGGAGAGGGAGGAAGGCAAATCATGAGAGACTTGAATACTGAAAACAATCTGAGGGCTGAAGGAGGAGGGGGAAAGGGGAAGGAAAGTGATGGTCATAGAAGAGGGCACTTGTGGGGAAGAGCACTGAGTGTTATATGGAAACCAACTTGTAATAAACTATAAAAAAATAAAAATTCTCCACTGAAGAGGCAAGATATATATAAGCTTTTGAAGAGGAGAGAGAAGGCATTCTAAATATGAACATAAATAATTGTCAGAATAGTCATTTTTTTTTCATATTGGAGAGAATCCAGTATTGGGCAGCTGTTGATAATCACAACTAAAGATTTTCTGGTGTGGCTTAAGTAACAAACCCAAGTCCACATAACTCAAAGTTGTGATCTGACTCCATTTTACCCTGAGCAGCAAATTACCCTTTGGGCCTTCATCAGAGGTAGCTATGAGATGGAAAGAAAGCATACTCCCAGCTAATGAATATAGAAATGCCAGAAATACCTCAACTTATACAGAAATATATTAACTTACCAATATCTACAAAGTGTATATAGATAAATCAAAATGCCAGATCCTGTCAGATTGTAGACTACTAGGGTCATATAAACTTCATTTCTCACTTTGGTTCCTGATATATTCTCCAAGGAATTTTCTGTGTTTATAGAGATCAGTTTTTTTTTCTATACAATTGACGCCTGCACAATAGGTAGCTGATGATGCCAAGTTCAATCAAGAGAGAGTCAGGAGATTTTTCTACTCCTAGAATAGTGAATTTATTTGATAAATAACAAGTGAAAGGTTCATGTAAAGAGCTTACAGAGATGTATGGGGTGGTCCTACAATATATGCATGATAAAACAATATTCAGATAAAATTTTAGAACTGGAATAACCATTATAAATCTTTGAAGTCTCCTCTTTGACAGTAGAGACACTGAAGCCCAGATTGCCTAAGATCTCATAGTTAGTAAATTGCAAAGGCAGGACTAGAATCTTGTTGTTTTTTTTTTTTAATAATAAAAGAAAAAAGAAAAAGAAAAAAACCTGGTCCAGTGTTCTCTCCATCATACTATGTTGGCACCCACAAATCATATAAGAACGTCTTACATTTATTAGATTTTTGCTTTATGCCAGACTCTGGGTTAAGTACTTTACATGCATTGTTTTACTGAATCTGCACAAGAACACTAAAAATCTGGTACTATTAATATCATGATGTTAATAAGGAAACTAAGGCTTTGAGACGTTAAGTAATTTGTCCTAAGTCAAAGAGCTACTAGGTAGTTTAACTGAGTTCTTTCTAGCACTGAAGCCCATTGTCTTTATAACTATGCTACTCTGTATTTTTAATTTTTTTGTTGTGTTTTAATTTATTTTTGAGAGACAGAGAGAGACAGAGCAAGCAAGGGAGGGTCAGACAGAGAGGGAGATACAGAATCTGAAGCAGGCTCCGGGCTCTGAGCTAGCCATCAGCACAGAGCCTGACTTGGGGCCCGAACCCATGAACTGTGAGATCATGACCTGAGCCGAAGCCAGACACTTAACCGACTTAGCCACCCAGGCGCCCCTATGCTACTCTGTATAAAAACAGAAATACTTGGAGGAATACTTAGCCTCACTAGAAATAAGTGCAAACTGAATTATTAGATACATTTTACTCCTCATAAGTTGTTAATAATAATAATAATAATAATAAAGGAGCTCAATGCTAAAGAGATTGCCAAGAATTAGCAGCATTTACACATTGCTGATAGTGACATAATTTGTCAATTTAAATCTTCATAGAGAGCAAGCTGGCATTATGCATCAAGAGTTGCAAGAAAGTCAGCCTGAGCTTTAACCTAGCTATTCCATTTCTGGGATATATCCTATGGAAATACTTAAGAATAAGTTAAAATGTATTTGTGTAATACCGTTATTTTTATTAGTGGAAAATGGAGGAATTGTTCAAAAGTCCCCAGTGGGGATATTTTTAAATTTTATAATCGTAGAATGCTAAAACTAGAATATTTGAGGTCATTTGGTTCAAATGCCATTTCTTTGTCACCCCACCTTATTTTTCAGATGAAGTAACTTAACTCAAGTAAACTCTGATATCAACTGGAATGACTATTTTACAGGCATCAAAAATGATAAAGACCATAAAATATAAAAAAGGAGATAAATATTGTAGTCACAGCCTCCCATGAAAATGTAATGAATAATGTAAGAAAAAAGTCAGTGAAAAGTCAAATTTTTAGGCCCAATCCTTGACAGCAATGTGACATCTCTAAATTATTGAAGTCTGCATCATGCTGCTTAGATCATTTGTCTGATTCAGAGATCATTTATCTAGAGATGGGAGAAGAGAAAGCAAGTGCTCCTGTTGTTACCAATGTAAAGATAATCCAAATAAAATAAATAATACTGCAATGGGAATCAGGCAACCTTAGCTTCAGTTCCAACACTGTCATTAAAAGCAAGTCTCTGTCCCCATTTTAAAACTTTGGTTTCTCATTTTTATTGGAGTAGATGCCCTCAAAGATATTTTCCCACATTTAACACTTTGCCATTCTATGTTTACTGAAAGCTTAAAATTTAAATGCAAATCTGAGTTGAAAACATCATGCTCTTGATGCCAAGCCAATAAATTTAGATCCCCTTTTCTCTTGTCACAGATCACCTCCTCAACCCTAGCCAGTAATCTCACAAATATGTGCTACTGATTTTGGGGAGTCTTGAACAAAAGTATTTGTGCTACATTCTCAAAACTAGTATAAAAAAATACGAAGGGAATGTTACCCGAACTTGGGAAAAACAGTTCATGATCTGCTTAAAACCATTATGTCAGTGTTGGAAGTCATTTGAAAAGATTTAAAAGGAAGCAAAACATGTTTAAGAGTCTATGTTTGAAGGAAAAGGCAAATAGATTAATTAGTAATATTTAGTACTATAGTCCACTAAATTTTCACACAAACTTTGCATATCTCAAGGGGATACAGCTGACAGCTGTAGGAGTTCACTAGCCACAGCTCCCCTAAGGGGGAGTTCCTTTCTTTTGCATCTGTGCTCTGGTAGCCAGTACACGTAGAGATGTCCTGGACAACAGTAATTCTCTCCTTCACTTGCAGTTTGGAAAGCTCTTCCATATTCATGATCTCTTTTGAGCCTCACAATAGCCCTATGAGGCAAAGATTATTATTGTATTCTGCCCATTTCATAAGTATACTAAAGACTTTAAGTAATCTCAAAGCTAGAAAAAATTAGAGTCAGTATTTGAATCCAAATAATCTGATTCCAAGTTCAGTCCTCTATCCACAAAATCACTTTTCCTCTACCTCAGGTGCAAGACCTCACAGCAGTCTCCAAAGGCAACCTAATCTTTCTTTTCTACTCATTGGTCCATGGTATCTTTTAATCTTTGTCTTTAATTTTGCTTTCCATTCTGTTGTGGCTCAATAGACTAGGAAGTGGAAAAGACCCGTCGCATACCTAGAAAACAGAAATTTTAAACTAGACTGTGAGTGTGTTGTAGACTTAGTTGCTTGGATGTCTTGAGGAACTATTCATTGTCACAAGTTGTAAATCATTTTTTCCAAGAGAGAACTTCTTTACAAGCCATGTTCCATTACCAATCTCTTCTTTTAAATACCTAGACAATATAAACATAAATTGTCTCTGTCACCTGATTATTATTGATCTGAGGAGAAAAGTGGAACATAGTTTTCGGATGACGGTGTCACTGACTTATTTGGATCCAACAACACACATCCCTCCCATTGCTCTGTTCTTTATGATAGGTCTTAACTCCATTTCTTTCTTTATTCAACTTCTGGAGCCAGTATAGGCCTGTTCTGAATGATCAAACCATTTTTCTTAATCTTATGGTATGGCATTCTGGTATCTTTTAACCAGATACTCATTCCTCCCAACTGACGCTTAACTCTTACTTTGTGCTTGGAATATGCCTAGAGGCCAAGCCAACAGTAACATGAGTCAGATGAACTCAGTGGGGTGGCTAGTAGAGTTCTCACTGTCATTTGTGAGCACAGATTTATTTGTTGACTGTTCCCATCACTTTAAACAAACAAAAGTTTGAGACAGAGATGAATAAAAGCCAGGCCGCTATAGAGATAATAGCCAAACAGAAAGACAAATAAAATTAAGGATTGTATAACACAATGCTATAATTTATTACTCATTAAGTTCTTCTACAGTATAAGAGTGACATTAGAAATATCATGGAACACAGGGCTCAGAGCGCAGATGTGTTTCCCTTCAATATGGATGTTAAGAGCATCCAGTTGAAAGGCTTGTTTATTTGAATTTTCCCCTTCTCTAGTCACCTCAAGTAATCAGCTGGAGGAAAAAGGGTCCCAGAAATTTTCTTCAGCATCTAAAAGTATCAAGTCCTTGTTTATAATTCATTGCTCTTGCTCTTTGACCCCCTTTTATGTATATCCTATCTTAGCTCATTGAAAAATCACTAATCATGGGGGCTTTCTCTCTTGAAAGAATTTGTAGGTCTCCTTTGATCTTCCTCTACCTTTCATTCTGATCATCATCTATGCCACTCTGAACATCTGCATTACTGCCTTCATCGGTGAACTCCCTCATCAAACTCTAAGTACAGCTGATCCTTGAACAACATGGGTTTGAACTGCATGGGTCTGTTTATACTATAAATGTATTTTCCTTAATAACTTTTCTCTACCTTATTGTAAGAATACAGTATATAATACATGTAACCTACAAAATATGCTAACTGACTATGTTATCAGTAAGGCTTTCAGTCAACAGTAGGCTATTAGTAAAGTTTTTGGGGAGTCAAAAATTTTTTTAATTTTTAATGTTTATTTAATTTTAAGACAGAGTGACAGAGCAGGAATGGGGAAAGAGGGGGAGAGAGAGAGAGAGAGAGAGAGAGAGAGAGAGAGAGAGAGAGAGACAGAATCGGAAGCAGGCTCCAGGCTCCCAGCTATCAGCACAGAGCCTAATGTAGGGCTTGAACCCATGAACAGCAAGATCATGACCTGAGCTGAAGTCAGCCACTTAACTGACTGAGCCACCCAGGCACGCCTTGGGGAGTCAAATTTGTATGTGGATTTTTGACTGCGTGGGGGATTGGTGCCCCTAACCCTGTGTCGTTCAAGGGTCAACTGTGTTTCAGGATGTTTTCTCAGTAAGAGAAATGAGACATGGCCAGGGCCACACACATAAAGGGTATGCCAATACTGCCAAAAGAACTTGAGGAATGACCCTAAGTAAAAAGAACTGAGAAAGGACCCACTACTTCTACCTTGGCAAAATTTTGAATGATCAATATTTTTAACATAAGCAGTAGTATCAATCCTGATGAAAGAATTTGGTTAATTTATATCCCTATCAGAAGACATTAATTGTGAAATTACTCTTTCCTAGAAACAAAAATACTGTGATTTGATATCTTCCCAGCCCTTTCATGTTACCTGTTAGGTGTAATTATTTCTGTGAGGTGTAATTATTTGTTTCACCAAAGAAACAAAGACTAAAAGAATTAAGCTACTTTCTTAAGATTGTCTAGAGGGAAATAGCAGGCAGGAAGTATAAAGCCAGGTTTACAATAAATGTAATATAAATCCAGTACTTCTTTTTCTGAATCATGGCTGCCTTTCCAGAATTAGTAAAGCAGGTAAGAGGCAGCCATTTTAGGAGAGTGAGAAATAAACATATTAGGGACACAGAATATGGCAAATAATATGTGAGGAAGGGTCTCTTTCATAAAGCCAAATTTAAAAAGCTATCAAGGGAAGTAGTATATCTGACTGCTGAAAGATGGGAAGGTGGGGGTAATTACAGACTGCCACAAATTGTATTTGCTGGTGTTTTTTTACTGAGCTATCAGAGCTCTATAAATCAGAAAATTTGAGAGCCAGGGGTTTTCAAGGGATAAGGTCTTTAGCATTGACTTTTAGGGACAGATCTGCAGGGCTGTGGATGGTGTCCCACATGCCCTTAAGCGAAGAGCAAGGACCTTCTGTTCTATTCGTAACTGCTGGTGATGCCAGATTGATCCTTCTAATTTTTGCCAGTACCACACCTCAATGAGCACCTCTAAGTATTGTGTCTATATTAATTCTTGCTCTTAAATTTCCCAATCTATCCAGAGAAGACAGAAATACTGTGTCTGGGTATCACATCTCTCCTGCATCTCTCTCTCTCTCTCTCTCTCTCTTTTTTTTTTACTTAGCACAGCCTTTTTTCTTTTCTTTTTTTTTTAATAGTTTATTATCAAATTGGTTTCCATATAACACCCAGTGTGCTTCGCCGCAAGTGCCCTCCTCCACCACCCTTACCTCTCCCCCTCCCCTTTCAACCCTTGGTTTGTTTTCAAAATTCAATAGTCTCTCAGGTTTTGCATCCCTCTCTCTCCCCAACTCTCTTTCCCTCTTCCCCTCCCCCTGGTCCTCCATTAGGTTTCTCCTGTTTTCCTGTTAGACCTATGAGTGCAAACATATGGTACCTGTCCTCCTCTGCCTGACTTATTTCGCTTAGCATGACCCCCTCAAGGTCCATCCACTTTCCTACAAATGGCCATATTTCATTCTTTCTCATTGCCATGTAGTACTCCATTGTGTATATATACCACATCTTCTTGATCCACTCATCA
Source organism: Helogale parvula (assembly GCA_004023845.1). Classification (NCBI taxonomy): domain Eukaryota; kingdom Metazoa; phylum Chordata; class Mammalia; order Carnivora; family Herpestidae; genus Helogale; species Helogale parvula. The sequence goes on from PJEM01012009.1 coordinate 27,155, forward strand.
GGTGATGGACACTTAGGCTCTTTCCATGTTTTGGCTATTGTTGACAGTGCTGCTATGAACATTGGGATACATGTGCTCCTATGCATCAGCACTTCTGTATCCCTTGGGTAAATCCCTAGCAGTGCTATTGCTGGGCCATAAGGGAGTTCTATGGATAGTTTTTTTGAGGAATCTCCAAACTGTTTTCCAGAGCGGCTGCACTGGTTTACATTCCCACCAACAGTGTAGGAGAGTGCCCGTCTCTCTACACCCTCGCCAGCATCTATAGCCTCTTGATTTGTTCATTTTAGCCACTCTGACTGGCGTGAGGTGGTATCTCAGTGTGGTTTTGATTTGTGTTTCCCTGATGATGAGTGATGTTGAGCATCGTTTCATGTGCCTGTAGGCCATCTGGATGTCCTCTTTGGAGAACTGTCTGTTTATGTCTTCTGCCCATTCCTTCACTGGGTTGTTTGTTTTATGGGTGTGGAGTTTGATGAGTTCCTTGTAGATTTTGGATACTAGCCCTTTATCTGATATGTCATTTGCAACTATCTTTTCCCATTCTGTCGGTTGCCTATTAGTTTTCTTGATTGTTTCCTTTGCAGTTTTCCTGCCTCTCTTAAAGCAATTTTGCAATATACATCAAGAGCTATGAAGCCTTCATATGCTTTCACCTAAAAATTTATAGGAATCTTTCCAAAGGAAATGACTAGATTCAGGTGAATATTTATGTATAAAAACGCTCATGAAGTCATTATTTATAATAACAAAACACTCAAAACAAACTAAATACCAAACAATGGGAAGATACAGCATATGCAAACATTGTACTTTTGTATAACTATAATTTAAAGATTACATATTGATATGGGAAAATATGAAACTGTAAAAGCAGCACACAACATACAATTTAAACTTTTCTTTTTAAAAATACTACATACATATAAAAATGTTATGTAGTAACACTTAAAACATGTTAAAATAGCTGTGGATGATGCGGTTATGGGAAACTTTCATTTTCTTCTTCATGGTTCTTTTATTTTCTAGTGGAAGCAAATCTTTTTATAATAAAAAAATTCATCCATCAGACTGTAATACAGGTCCCATTAAAGCAAAAACTGAGTTAGTTCTGGTTGCAGTGTCTAAACATATCGAGTCTCTAACCTACTTTTCGAAAATGTTTTATTTTAGTATAGTTGACACACAATGTTAAATTAGTTTCAGGTGTACAACATACTCATTCAACTTCTTTATATGTTATGCTATGCTTAGCACAAGTGTACCTACCATGTGTCACCATACAACACTATTACAATATTGACTATATTCCCTATGTTGTTTCTGTTATTTTAGTGACTTGTTCATTCCATAACTGGAAGCCTATATCTCTCATTCCCCTTCACCCGTTTTGCCCAATCCCCCAAACCCCTTCCCTCTGGCAACCATTAGTTTGTTCTCTGTATTTATAGTTCTGATTCTTTTTGTTCTTTTTTTTTAGATTCCACATAGGAGTGAAATAATATTAATCTATTTTTGAGTATTTTTACAGAACGAAAAAAACAATAAATAGCTCAATTTTGAAATAAGTCTAAATTTTCTTTGATTAATATCATCTTGGTTAAACATAGCATGAAAAAAAAAACAATCAGTAGTCCTATCTAAGTAACAAGACAGGTTTTATGGATTCTTACCTAGAGTTTTTATCATGGTAGGTCACCTTGGGCAGTATCACCTTTGGAAGATAACAAAGTTAAGTACAGCTTTGGGTGTTTGACCAAAACTTTGTTGAAAAGCTTTAAAGCAAAGATTAGTTCTAAAATGTGTGTATCCCCCTTGCTTGTGGCTGTATTTCATTAGAGGTCTTTGATGCCCCTATTCGATTTGGAAGCCTGAATAGTTTCATAACTACTAGCCATTTATCATGCACTGATCTTCAAAGGCATAATTGTAAGGTTTGATAGTTGGAGGCAGAGGCGAGAGGAAAGAGAGAGACCAAGTTATGGAGCCAAGAAGGCCTTTATTGGAGTCTGCAATTCCCGGGCGAGGTTCCGTGACTCTGGAAGTGGGGAGTCAGGGAAGTCGCGCCTGGTATGGGAGAACAAGGTGCTTTATGGGTGCAAAAGTTCTGGGTTTGAGCTCAGGTGGGCCAATAGCCAAGTAGGGGCATCTTTGGACGGTGGCAGGATTCAATTGGCTGTTCACTTTGGTGGGGTGGGGGATGCTGGAATTCCATGGTGAAACATTCCAGTTTGAGACAGTTTAGATTGAAGAGTGGGGGTCGTCAGTCCCTGGCGGTGCCTGGAACTATGATCTGACCTGCAATAAAATGGCCACTGGTGCTTTTCAAATGGCTCGGGTCATCCCAGGTTTGCAGGTGGGGGTTGTCAGTGCTCGCAGCTCTCCACAGCAAAGTGGCCGCTCAGTTGCCTTCGCATGGCAACTCTTACAATAATAATTTGAAATACATCACTATTATAACATCATTTCATAGAAACTTATGATGTCAAAATTAAATGAAGCTTTAGAGATCGTCTAGCTCAGGAATTATGAAATCAGCAAGTCGTTTCTAAGAAAACAGCTCCCTTCCACCAAAAAAACCCACAAAACAAAAAACCAAAAAGAACCCCACTCTCCATCCCCCCGCAATTTTTAGAAAGAATATAATATATGTAGCTATCATGGTCAGTATTTTTTCCTCAATTTTGAAAGAGACATGGATTCAAGAAATATTTTGCTTTCTTTTTAACTGTACCATAAGAAGAACATAACCTGAGTTTCAGGGAGAGAAAAGAAAACAGTAATGACCATGCCAAAACAAAAAGTAAATGCTCCTTCCAAAAGGGGCTACTCAACGCTAATTTTTCACATATGAAATTTCTCAAAAGAAGTCAGAAATCTAAATTTCTATGTGAAGTCTCTTAATTTTAAGTGCTAGCAACTAACTAAAAATGTGTGAACATTTTCTGCAAGTCAAAAAACGTCTGTTGGAGGACTGACTATATCTTAGCTTGCAATCTTTTTCTAACAACCGACCTTGAGATGATGGATAAAATTGAACTCACTGAGTATCCCGATTTCTGTTAGAGGTCACTCAGCTGACAGAACAGGGATCACAACTCCGATTTTTGATACTTAGAACTGGAGAATTCTAGTATCCCCCAGAGGATTTCCTACTTTTAAGTAGGTAAATATTCCACATGTGTTAAATATTACTTACTGACAGATATAAAGGCATGTGGCTTCTGCCTTCAATAATAGAAAATGTAATGTAAAAAGTACATCCCATAGAGCACATCCTACTCCACACTCAATGTTATCAATAAGAAGTATAGATTTTTGCTCCATTCATAAAATTTCAAAAAAGAGTTTTGTTTTATTTTTTAAGCATATTTATTTAGAGAGAGAGAGAGAGAGAGAGCGAGGGAGCAGGGGAAAGGCAGAAAGAGAGAGGGAGAGAATCCCAAGAAGACTCCATGTTGTGAGCACAGAGCCCTGTTTGGGGCTTCAACTGTAGGACAATGACTTGAGCCAAAATCAAGAGAGATGCTTAACTGACTGAGCCACCCAGGCGTGCCCCAAAAAAGAATTTTAAAGCAAAACATGAAACTTCCCAGTAGGGGAAGTCATCTCTGTGTCATCTCTGCTTTGACGTTTTAAAATTCGAAGTCTTTTAAAAAATATTCAGTATAATTATCAAAGAGGATGGGAAACATTAAGTTTTTCTTGTTATGTTACACTTTGTTGCTTTGCTGAATTTGTAAAAGTTTGGCATAGTTTAAAGAAAATCTAATGTTGCATGACAGTCAACTTGAGTAGTAACTCAAGTAGATGTTAACACTTGAATTTATTTTATAGCAATCTGATGACAAGAGGAGTCAAAAGTTTTATCAAATAGCTTCACATGTCAACAATTCTTGCACTAGAAATTATGCTTAGTAAGGTGGAACACTACTTCACCTTACTTTTAATTCTTTAATTCACAGGTAGGCATGCAAAGTAGTCTAGAAACAAATTCCTACTTAACCAAATACCAAGGACTGGGCGCAATAAATTCCCCCAAAGCCAAAAGATAGCATGGATTACTTACAGGGTCAGACATAACACCAACAAATGTAGGAAGAGGCGATATGCAAAATACAATTTTTAGAAAGAAGCCTTAAGTAAGGCTTTTAAAAAGAAACCTTAGGATGGCGAAAACAGGGAAGAAAAGGAAGAAAGGAAGGATGCACCAAGGAACAAACAATTCATTAACGTAGATTTGCGCTTTATTGTAATTCTGCATCCTGAGCTAATAAAATTTTATATCTGACAAGTGAACAACAGAAGCAGCAGCAAAAGTTTCAGAGAGGCAGGTGTCCTTCATTTTGGCACAGCTGTATATAGGTTGAGTTCTTTCAGGGGAGTCACTCTCAAACTTGGAAGAAAAATAAATTCATTCCACAGGCTACGTAGCAATACAAGATGCACAAATATTCTTGGTTTGAATTGACATATCCACTTGTATTCTTTTCTAATAAAGCTGTCTCCACAGGAATCCTCTGCCAAAAAGTAGAAATCTTAGCCTTTTCAAATGGATGTTTTGATCAATGCCCACATTCCAGCTACCAGCATTTTTTGTTTTTGGAGCTGAGATTCGTATTTGTATGTGGTTAATCCAAGGAGGGTGAACTGGCTAGTAGATTATATAATTTCAAACATCTGTAATTTGTTCAAAGTTCAGTCATTAAAACAATTTTACACTATTTGCTTACTAGAACAATGGAAAATTAAGAAAATTAAGCTAAGATAAAAGCAAACAAATAAGCAAAGAGTAAAAGAGAAATTTGAGAAATTATTGCCTGGACTCATAATTCTGAGTTTATACACAGAACTGCTTTGAGACTCAGAAGTTGATATTTACTCCAATGCTAGAACATATTACAACACTTTCCACATTTGCATCCAAATAAATTAGCTCAGTTATCATCCTGAAACAGAAGAAAAGAGAAGGCAGATTCTAACCTGAAATTATGTAGCCCAATCCAGCCCCCCCCCCCCCAGTCTAGCATTTCATTATTTAGAGACTGGGTAAGTAACCTGGTGGGGAGGGTCAAATAATCTTAGTTCCTTTATAAAAGTGGCTTCTAATATTTTTACCACAGAGATCCCTTTATTTTTCCTTCCCCATGTTTTCAAGTATTTTATTTACTAAACTGCATGTAATAATAGGCTTTTTCATTCTTTTACTAATCAAAGGCAGAATTGTCAGTCACAACTTCTGATCAGAGGGTGATAACCAGTGTTATGTTAGGCAGGATTGAAGAAAATATAAGCAAAATGCACAGAAATTCAATGTCTTAGTTGGCTTGTGCAGCAGATATATTATGGGTAAATGTATTTCTGGTATACTTTTTGAAATATAAAAAAGGTTCAAGGATGTCCCCATTGCTATCTTTATCTTTCCCAAGTTGGGAACCACTGGTTTACATCCACCTGCTTTTCCTCCCTAAATATTAACATAACACAATTGTTAACATACAGGGAATTAATGACAAATTTACTACTGATAAAATAGATTAACTGCAACACTCTCATTCTGCAGGGTCTGAATGAGAAAGAAAATATAGAAATTACAGTATATCTTTCAATCAACTTCAAAAGCACATTAATATATGAAAAAAATCCTCAATTCCCCTGTGAGGTAGGTCCAGATTATTGTCCCCACTTCCACAATGAGGACATGAGGTACAGAGGAATTAAGCAGCAGAGCTAAGAATTAAACCAGAAGTGATTTGGGTTTGAATTCCACACCACTTTTCCTTCCATCTAATATCAATTTGTTGCAACAAATCTTTTTGAGGATATGGAACTTGGTAAGACACTGAAGCAAATATTGGGTAGGAGATGAAACTTTTCACATCATTGTCAAAGTGGGTCCTCCCATATCTCCATTGTTGTGACAGTTATAATTCTTGCCTGGATACCAAATACATAATCAGGTTCCACATATGCAAAGCCCACAGACCTTAGTCCTTGGTTACTGGGGAAACTACACTTATTTTTATTACCATAGAGGGGCTGAGGTCTAGCAGGTATCAGGTTCTTTGAGTCTTTGAGTGTGACAAGAACACACATGAGCTGGGAGCCAGTTGGCAAGTCAAATATTTACTGTGTGCAAGGCACTGTGAGAATTTCCACCAAGGGTAGTAGATCTGAGAAAAATCATTCTGAGATTCTGTAGAATAAAAATTTCATCTGGATTCCTAGAATTACAGAATGCTGGGTTATCTCTAATTTTCTGTCCAGCTCTAAGTTCAAATCCATGATTTTATAGATTAAGAGAATGATATGTATTTTAAGCGATTTGCCCAAAGCCCGCAATAGTAGACCATTTCCTCATATAGTATGAATCTGAAAAATTCCACAGAAAATGGAATATATTCTCAGTTTGCCCTCATCAAAATGAAAAGACTGGCTCAGAATCAGAAAAGAGAAATTTGGGGCAAGATAAGGATATACATATCACCCTTTTCAGTCCCCACATTACATGAACAAATGTTATTAATAACATCCATTCCTTTTTTGTGGATAATTTCCCAATAGTTCATCATTTAAAGGAAACTGAACAATTAGACAAGTGTCGCAAAATGAAATTTTTTAAAGCACAATTTTATAGGCATAAGAGGACTTAGCTTCAATGAATTTGGGCATCTTATAATCAAATTAGCAAAAAGTATTTCCATGTGTGAAACTGCTCCACTTAAACGAGTGTATATAATTTCTACATCCCCCTAGGTCAACATAGTTCACTCTAATGAAATATTTTTGGGGCATTATGTTCAAGTAGTGAGGTTTGATTTTTTTAAGTGGCAGTTTATTTGCAAACAAAATTAAAGTGCTAATAATTTTTAAAAGTTCTCATACACTTGGAAAAACCCTATTTGTTTTAAGCCTTACAAATGTTATGGAACATCACTCAAATTATGAAAAATAAGAATTTCATTAAAAATGGCAGAGTGCTAAATGCTAACACAGTTAGATGAACTAATCAGACATTAGTGTTTATAGATAATAATATAAATAGTACATACATTAAATACTTAAGTGGGTTTTTGTAGGGCTTCAAAGACCATTGTTCTTTCAGAACCATGTTGAATTACACGTTTACTAGAATTAGAATTTTACCAGTTTTGTAAGTGATTGATAGTCCTGTAATACTTTAACACTAATATAACATGATTGAGGGAAAACAAAGAAACATGTTTTAAATAATAAATAGAAGAAACATAATATGCTAATGAAATATTCTAATACTTGAAAAGGATGGTATTAAATCTAATGATCTACCAATTCATCCATTCTGTTTCCTTCAACATAAAATGTTTTTTGTTCAAAAAAGACAAGGTACTTCTCCATCTACTTCTATCAACTACAATGGTCTTTTTCCTAAATTAATAGAGTGGGTAAGAGGGAACAGAGAGTAGCTGAATAAGGTTAGGACTTCATTTCATTTGATACATAATTTAGGTGTTTAAAGGGGAATTGGGGATGGAGATGCATAATGAAAGTCAAAGAAGGAATGGCTTTAATTTACAATTTCAAAGCTTTGTGAGATTTTTATACTTTGGCAATACATGTTATTTTCTGTGGAAACTACCACAGCAGGTTTCATAAAAGAATATCAAGTACCAAAGAAATTCTCAATTACTTTCCTCAACTTAAAAACATCTTTCACAAAAATATTCTGCTAACTTGATAAAAATATCCAAGTATGCTCTACCCTGAGGATAAAAGAAAAAAAGGTCAATAACGGAGTAATTAATGACTGCACAGTGTTCTTTGCCATTTCATCATTCACTGCTGCCATTTTCATTGAAAAGAAAACACTCCCCCCCAAAGCACTTCAAAATACCCAACTGCTAATAAGCCCGCTTCATAGGAAAATAGTTTGAAAAAGCAGTCATATAAGAAAGAAAAATGTGTATTTTCTGAGTAGTTCAAGAAAAGGAGTCAACCAGCATAATGAACAATAAAATAATACATTTAAAAGCAACTAGAGGAAGTATTAGAATAAAGTTTACAAATGCTGGCAAATGATTTTTTTTATGACAAATGTTACTATAACTCAAGTTATATTCTGTCACCTCCAGATGCACTCAGTTTCTGTCTCCTGTTTCATGGAAACAATTCACCACTTCCTGCTCTTCTTTGAGCAAAACCAAGTATGATTTATACATGGCAGAAAAGTTACTATGACTATTACATGGTCAAATTCTAGGTATACAGAAAAAAAATGATTTTAAGGACTGACACTTAAAATTATTCTATCATTGGAATTAGAAATTTTGCATTATTCTGGAAACAAATTTGGTATTAAACAATCACAGTTTGAAGCATAAACCCGATGATATTAGCTGGAGCATAAACCACAGATACAATGTTTCCCTGACCTTAGCTATAAAACAAGACATTTGGTATGCATTTTCAGAGGTTTCCACCTTTCTATAAAAATACATATTTAATTTTGCAGTAGACAGATGAATGATATTTGCAGGCACACATATTAAAAGTTAGAGATTCTGGGTGGTTTGGTGGCATGGGGATAATGGGGTTCTACAGAGGGAGCTGGAATAGTGTGCAAACAATTACAGTCATATATCAAACAGTGTCTCTTTTTGCCCTCTTCTTTTATTGGTCCAAGACTGTGGATTTCAAATTAGGCATAAATTTTAAAAATGGCTTTAAAGACTTGGCCTTTCATAAAGAAATGACTGTTCTCTTCACTGGGATAACTGTTTGTCTAAAAAGTTTTACTAAAAGTAGTAAGATGACAAATAGCATAATATTCAGTCCAGGTACTTTTAATTTATTTTTAGCAATAGGAATTACAAATAATGCCTATATACAGGCATACATTTGCGGTCGAATTAACACAATATAAAGCTTTAATTATGTTAAAAATTCAAATTAAGTGTGGTGTTCTCACTCATCTTACTTGTGAGGAGAAAAAGAGAAATTTGTACACATCAATGAAAAGGCTACATGTGTGATGAATTTATAAACTAAAATACTTTTGTCTATGTACTTGTCTTTCTTCATTAATAATATCCAAATGTTTAAAAAAGGTTCTCAAAAATATAAAGAATATTTTATCAATTATGAATCAGCCACTATGTATTCTTTAGGTACAGCTTCTCAATTAGCTCTCCCTCTTTCCCAAAGCAGAATATCAGAACTCCAAAAAGGGATTAGCAGGGGCTTTCGTGAGGATCTAGGCACCTCCCAAGACATCTGAAATCTTGAAATACTCCTTAAAGAGCATAATTGTGTGTATTTTCAAAAGAGAGAAATGATACATAAAAGGTAATAAATAAGGACAGTGAGACTGTGAAATGTGTTGGATATCAAATGAATTTTTTAGGGGGTGGGAGTGGAGGACAAAATGGGAATTATTAAATTAAATGGAAAAACTAAGGTTCTGGGTTTCAGGTGCAATGCAGAGTATCTCAGACAACAACTTCAATTTTAATCCACTCATTAGAAAGGGCAATCCTGCCCTACACCTGAAATTTTAACAAACGAATTATGGCTCTGCCATAAAACATGTTAACAGTCTACATACATTCAAAAGGATGCTTGCGGTCTTCATTCATATTAAAATCTATGCAGATTTGTTGGCAATACAGTAAGAGTAATATTACATTCTGTAAACCATAGCATATCACATTTTGTTATGCAAAGAGACAATATTTACAAGTCTTTTAAGAGTTTAAATATTTTATCCACTAACATAAGTGATAGTTTAGCAAAGTGCAGGACAAAACCAGTGCTACTAATTGCATGTCCTTTAAAAGCAAGTAAGAGTAAAACCGTTTCTAAAAGCTACCAAAAGCTTAATTACTTATGTCCAGTAAGGGATTACAGAGCATTAAGTAGACTAGAAAAATGATGCATATTTAGAAACAGTGAGTATGAAAATTATAAGGCAGCATGCTTAGAACAAATTTTTGTTTTTGTTTTTTAAACACCAGCACTGATGTTTTTATCTTTAGTGGCAACTATTTATATACATATATGTCTCTGTGTGTGTATTTATTTAAAAATTGAGAGTGCAAAACACAAGCCTTATTAACAACAAAAAAGATGTGCAAATTTCTTTTGAAACCAACATAAATAAAAGAGTAAGGAGAATATTCTAAAGAATAAGAATAAGAAATAAAGAATAAGTTGAACACAGCAAAGGAGACCATCTTCATTCCAAAATCATCTACAAGGCACTAAGGGTAGGAAATGACAAGTGACACAGAGTGACTGAATAAAATTCCTCAGTCGGGTCGGAATATGGGATATTTTGGTAAGAATTCTATTAGTATTACCTGTAAAATAAAAACAAACAATATATTGCTAAAATAACTTCCATTTACTATAACATATATAACCCAGAAAGTCTATAATCACTTTTCACAGGACAGTGTTTTGGCCCTCTAGTATAAAGTGAGTTAAATATATAAAACAGTTATAAAAAGGATTTATTACAAGTTATCATTAGATTGGCAATTAAATTAAACTGGCAAACATAACTACTTTTTGTAACTAACAGTTTCTATGACTTAATTTACAAGAATTATTTATTTAACTGCAGAAAAGCAAACCCTCTTACATTATTATGTCCTTCTTCACCTCCTTCCCTTTTTTTTAACAAAGTATAAGAGATTAAAATTGTTATACAGATTAGAAAAAATATCTTTTCTCTATATTACATGTATATATATTTCAATTAAAGCAGTTGATATTGGTTCTTACTATCTTTTATAAGTTGTTTGTAAAAAATAATAAAATACCCAAATGGACTGATTAAAATATTTTAATTAAAGGTTGGAAATACATAATACATAACAAAAACCTAAATAAACTTGTATAAATATATTAAATTTATATTTAATATTTTATTTATAAATTTAATGTGTATAATACTTTATATAAGGTTTTTGTCTATAGTGGATTTTAGATTTGTGGTCAGTCATTTGCACATTTTTTCCCCTAAGCTATGCAATGTGGAGAAAGATAATGTAATAATCATTATTTATGAAATGGAAATGGAACATTTATATATTAAATACAGACTACATATCAGCAACTCAAAGCTTAGATAAATTTCATATTCTTTTGAGTGTTAATGATGCTCTAGTTATCACATTGGCTATATGTGAATTTGTGTTTTGTGATTAAGATTGCATAGCTTTCATTAAAAAAAAGAACCTATAATTTCTTTATTAAAAATTAAATGTCAGCTTAGAAAAAAAGCCAGGAACATGAATCCAGAATTCAGAAGTCAATTCCTATTTTGTGCAAGTTTTGACAAGGTAACATTCAGAAATACTTTGTTCAACAGCAGCTGTGCCCATCATCATATGTGATGGTCTGCACTTATGTTAAAAGAAGATTACGGCTGTGCAATGTTTTCATTGGAGCATACAAGCTGAGATTTTTTCTAAGATCTAAGTAATTCCTAGCTTTCAAGATAGTTTGTGTTGGCCACACATCTAAAAAAGATGGAAGGAAACCTCCATGTTTCAACTGACAAAAGTTCAGGCTGAGGAGAAAAAGGTAGAAGAACTGACAAATGACAAGCATAGTGAAATGTCATTTAGAATGGAATCCAGGGGTGCTTGGGTGGCTCAGCCAGTTAAGCCTCCGACTTTGGTTCAGGTCATGATCTCACGGTTTGTGAGTTCGAGCCCTGCGTCCAGCTCTGTACTGACAGCTTGGAGCCTGCAGCCTGCTTTGGATTCTATCTCCCTCTTACTCTGTCCCTCCCGGCTTGTAAGCACACTCTCTCTCTCAAAAAGAAATAAAGACATTAAAAAAATTTAGAATAGGATCCAAAAGAAAGTGACTAAAAACAACTGCATACTTACATACTCCATCATATTGCTAGTTTCGCATTTCCTTTTAGTCAACTTCCAGTGCAAAGCAAGCTAAGAAAGTACAGTTTGTTAAGAATTTCTATATCAATTTATATTACCTATAACATTTGAATAAATCACTGAAAACCATCCAGGTATAAGCATAAGATGCATAACACAGTATTTAAAAATTACTTGTAAAGAATAGATACTAAAATTGAATATTAATTCTCTAAATCATTCATTTGTGGCCTGAAAATTCCCCTTTTTTTCTACTTAATAATGCAAATATATAAATGGGGCACTTATTTGCTTCAACTTTCTTACCTTGTGATATAATCTGTTATTTTCCCATTCTAATAACTTCTCAATTGATCTTCTGGTCTAAGAGAAAGAATCAAGACTTTGTTATAAGATGAACTGAAGAACTTTGTAAACTAAGTGTATATCTATATTTTTCTGCTTGTTTGTAAAATCTCATTATTTTTTCTTTTTGTTTTTCTATCACAAATCAGAAAAAAAAGCAACTTCCAAAAGAAGAGTAATATTTTGAGCAATTATTATACTATTATTATGAGGTCTCTTTCTCTCCCACATACCCTCTTAACATACCCACATCCATGTATATGGGTTTTTAATATACACTTTTCAAAATGAAATATGTACAAATTGTTCTGTGCTGTGATTCCATTCACTGGACTATCGTGAAGTCATCACCAATGTTGCTAGTAGTCCATTTATGGACTTAATCTTGACTTTCATATACCTTTGTATAGGGTTACTTTTTCAATAGACATGTAATACACCAAGCTAATCTAAGTCCTTACATAAAGTTTTCTTTTCAGAGCTCCTAGCACAATGCCTGGCATATAGTAGTCACTCGAGGTCTACAAGTTGAATAAAGCAAGCCAACATATATCAGAATTTCCATGGAAAATAATATGCTAAAAACAGCTAGTCAGTGGGTGCCTGGGTGGCTCAGTTGGTTAAGCATCGGACTCTTAGTTTCAGTTCAGGTCACGATCTTGTGGCTCATGGGTTTGAGCCCTGTGTTGGGCTCTACGCTGTTGGTGCAGAGCCTGCTTGAGATTTTCCCTCTCTCCTTCTCTTTCTGTGCCCCACCCCTTGCTCATGCCCTATCTCAAAATAAATTAATTAAAAAAAAATAAAACAAAAAACAGCCAGTCAAAAAACTTGTACTTGGAGGGAAAAATATGAATGAGAAGTAGCACTGTCTTAAACAAGGGGACAGAGACTGAATTTCTCTATTTGGAGTGCATGTATTTTTGTAGAGAAAAAGAAAAGTTTACAAAACCATAAAAAAATTAAAATAGAACATTATTACACATTTTAAACTCTTAACTGGAAGAGTTTTATTAGGTTTCTGATAAAAAGGCACTGTTAAAATTTAAAACTACTTCTTCAAATTAAATGATTTATAAACCAGTATCTGAAATGATTTCCAAAGCACCAACACATACGAATCTATTCTATTCATTCAACTATGTACATTAACAATCAATGGCAATTGTATTCAGCTAATTCACAGTGGGCCAGATCAGCAACAAAACCAGCTAGAGTAAGTATGCAGTGGAGCTACTGCACTTGATAGAATTTATGTAAACAAAATCAGATGGGTAACAAATAAAGAGACTGAATTAGTAATTATAAATCTTTCCAAAAAGAAAAACTCAAGCCTAGATGGTTTTAATGATGAATTCTACCAGTTAAAGAGGAAATAATACCATGAATACAAACACAAAATTCTCAACAAAATACTAGCAAACTGAATCTAACAACATATGAAAAAGATTATACATCATAACCAAGTGAAAATCATTTCAGGAACACAAAAATAAATTGGTGCAATAAATTATATTAATAGAATAAAGGACAAGATGACATCATCATCTTCCTAGATTTAGAAAAACCATTGGACAAAATCCATATTCACTCATGATAAAAATCCTAAAAAAACCTAGGAATAAATGTGAACTTCCTCAACCTGATAAGGAGCATCTACAAAAATCTACAGTTAAAATACTTAATGGAGAGAGACTCTTTTCCTTTTAAGATCAGAAAAGACTAGAATGTCTCCTCCTACTACTTTTATTCAACATTGTACTAGAAAGTATAGACAAAAATAAGAAATAAAAGGTATCCAGATTGGAAAAGAAAAAGTGAAACCATCTTCATTTGCAGGCATGATCTTGTATAGAGAAAACCATAAGGAATCTGAAACAATTCTCCATAGAGTTAATGAAGTCAAAACTGCCACCAGTAGGATCCTCACTGACTCTGCTCTTCTTCATAAGAATGTTAATCTTATCTTTTAGAGGCAAACAACGGAAGCGCTTGGGTAGGCTTAGACCGGTTTGAGCTTGACCAAGCATTCACACCTTTGCAGATGGACCATGGAGTGTCTGACAGTAACTTCCACCTCATTATAATCTCTGTCCAAGGAGGAGTACAAACCTCATTAACAACATACAATGGATGTACAGACATGTTTCCTAAATACATGCATGTGACCTTATAGGTCTACATGTGATGACAAAACCTCCCTTTATGAATATTCATCCTACCCTTAAGTAAAAGAAGCCCATTTACCCCCACTTAGGAGTCATGGCTTTGGAAGTTATTCCCCTTGGTGATCGCATTTGCTGAAGTAAAGTTTTCTTTGTGTGACAACTCCACCTGGTATAGTCTCTATCTGTAACTCACCAAGGGGACAGCTCATGTTAGTTATTAGATTACAATTCCACTAAAACATTACTAGAATAAGTAAGTGTAGCAAGTTTGCAGGAAATTAGATTTTGGTAGGTAGAATTGTGACCCGCATGATCTTTACCTCCTGGAGTTACACTGGTGAACATGTTACATTACATTGCAAAAGGGATGCTGCAGATGTAATTAAAGTTACTAATTATGTGGCTTTAAAATCGGGAGATTATCCTGGGTTATTTTGGTGGACCCAATGTAATCTCAAGGGCCCTTAAAAGTAGAGGACATTTTCTGGCAGATGGAAGGACATTCAGAGGGGTTTGAAGCACAAGAACTCAAACAACCATTGCTAGCTTTAAGACAGAAAGGAACACATAGAAAGTCTAAGAAAGAAACAATTTCTGGAAAAATCTGAATGTGTTTGGAAGCAAATTCTTTCCCAGAATCTCTAGAAAGGAATGTAGTTCTGCCAGCACCTTGATTTTGGCCCTGTGAAATTTTAATAGGAGAACCCAATTGAGCCACACCCCGACTTCTCACTGAGATAATAAAGGGTATCATTTTGAGCCATTAAGTTTGTGGAAATTTGTCACACTAGACAGAAAAGTAATATGAGGATCTACATATTAAAATCAATTGTATTCACTAGTGATGAACAATCTAAAAATGAGAGTAACAGACCACTTACAATAGAATGAAGAACAAAATATGTAGAAATAAGTTCAACAAAATAAATATAAGACTTGTAAATTGAAAACTAAAAACACTGCTAAAATAAAGAAGAGGTAAATAAATAGAGAGATAGCCTATGTTCATAAATCAGAAGACTCATGCAATAGCATTTACAACAATGGTGCTGGGACAGTTGGATATCCAAGTGAAAAATTATGAATTCAAACATCGATCTCACACCATGCACAAAAACTAACTCAAAACAGATCAAAGACCTAAGTATAAGAGGTGGAACTTTAAAACAACTATAAGAAAACACAGGAGTAAATCTTTGTGATCTTGAGTTAGGCAAATTCCTCTTAGATATGATGCAAAAAGTACAAGCAAGAAAAATTTAAATGTGATAAGTATGACCTAATCAAAATAAAAAAATTTTGTGCATCAAAGATACCATCAAGAAAGTGAGAGCCTTTCCAGAATGGCCCTGTGAGGGCCTTAGGGAAATCTCTTCCTTGTAGAGAGAACTATTAACCTGATTGGTATTAGCAAGGATAATCAATCAAATGTTCCAGAGATTGAACCAAAGGGATTGCAACAGATTGAGAAGTGTTTACTCAACAACATTTATGGACCATAAGTAAGAACACTGGGAGGCCTTGGTAATGAAGCTAGGCAGTATTAGTCATATCTCCACTGCTCTACTTTGTGGAGGAACTATTTTAGCAAGCTTGGGAGCTTAGTGACAGGCAGTTCTCCGTATCTCTCAGCTCCCTGGAGTGGAACTGCTTTCCTGGGTAGGTTTGGCATGGTGAAAATAGGCAAATCCCATTTTCCCACAACTCTGTGTTGCAGAAAGTCTGTATCATGTGGATTGTGGCACCATCCACTTCTCTACCCCCAACTTCTTCAAAACAGACAAAACAACTGGTAAAAAGTGCAATTCCCCTTCCTGGCATATATCTGAATTGTGTGAAAGCTGATATATTTGGCTTGACAACTGAGTAGCAGTTCCCATCTTCCCAGCTTTCTAGGGCAGATATTTTGCATAGATTTGATAGATGGTGAATATTACCAGACCTCACCCTCCCTGACTCTGGGCTAAGAAAATCCACCATACCAAATAATACAAAATCACAAATCATAAAATTATACCAAAGACAAAAGACAGTGATGCCCGCATTTGCCACTTCTATTCAATACACTACTGGAAATTCTAGACAGGTCAGTTACACAAGAAAATCAATAAAAGGCATCTAAATTGAAAAGGAAGAAATAAAATTATCTCTGTTGGCAGGTGATATTATCTTATATGTAGAAAACCTAAAAGAATGTACACAAAATCTGTTAGAGCTAACAAATTCAGCAATGTTTCAGGATACAAAATCAACATGGTAAATTCAGTTGCATTTCTATACAATAGCAAATAGTCCAAAAAAAGAAATTAAGAAAATAATTATGTCTACAATATACCAAAATGAATAAAATACTTAATAAACTTAAGCAAAAAGTTGAAAAACTTGTACACAAAAAAGTACAAAACACTGCTAAAAGAATTTAAAGACTTAAATAAATGTAAAGACATCCTGTGTTCATGGATAAGAAGACTTAATATTGCCAAAATGGTGGTATTATCCAAAATGATCTACAAATTCAATGTAATCCTTTTCAGAATCCCACTGACTTTTTTGTAGGTATAGAAAAACCCATTCTAAAATTCATATGGAGTCAAGAGACCATTGTTAGGCAACAATTAAAAAAAATACAAAGGACTCACATTTCCTGACTCATAACTTATTACAAAGCAACAGTAATAAAAAAAAAATATGGTACTGGAATAAAGACAGTTATACAGAGCAATGGAATAGAATGGAGCCCAGAAGTAAACCTTAAATGTATATGGTCAACTACTTTTTGACAACCATTCAATGGGGAAAAAAATAGTCTTCAATAAATGCTACAAGGAAAACTAGATATCCACATGCAAAAGTATTAAGTTGGACTCTAAACTTATACCATATATAAAAATTAACTCAAAATGAATCAAAGAACCAAACATAAGAGTGAACACTATAAAAGTCTGTGAAGAAAACATAGGAGAAAATCTTCATGACATTGGATTTTGCAATATTTTCTTGGATATGATACTGAAAGAACAGGCAAAAAGGGGGAAAATAGTTTAATTGGACTCCATCAACATTTTCATCTTTTATGAATCAAATACACTGTCAAGAGAGCAAAAAAATAACATACAGAATGGGAGAAAATATTTGCAAATCGTGCATCTGATAAGGGATTAATAACCAGAACATATAAAAACTCCCACAGCTCAACCATGAATAAGGAGCTTAAGTTGCAAAATGAGCCAAGTACCTAATATAGAAATGGCCAGTAGCAAATGTAAAAATGCTCACCACTAGTCATTATAGAAACACAAATCAAAACCACAGTAAGACACTACTTCATGCCTATTAGAGTGGCAATAAAATAGAAAATGGCTAATGTTGGTGAGGACCTGCAGAAATAGGAATCCTTGTGCATTACTGATAGGAATGTAAAATGGCGCGCTCCAATGGAAAAGTTTGGCAGTTTTTCAAAAAGTTAAACAATTACCAGAAATTTTACTCCTAGGTATACTTCCAAAAGAATCGAAAGCATGAATGTAAACAGATATTTGTATAGCAATTGAATGCAGTATTATTTACAATAGACAAAAGGTGGAAAGAATTTAGGTATCCATCAAATGATGAGTGGATTAACAATGTGGAATATACATAATAATATACTGCTATTCATCCATAAAAAGGAATAAAGTTCTTTTTAAAAAAGGTTATTTATTTTGAGAGAGCTAAGACACAAGTGGCAGAAGGGCAGAGAGTGACAGAGAGAGAGAGAGTCCCAAGCAGGCTCCGTGTTGTCTGACCATGAGATCATAACTTGCGTGGAAATCGAGTCAGATGCTCAACTGACTCAGCCACCCAGGCGTCCCAAAAAGAATGAAGTTCTAAAATATGCTATGCATGGATGAACCTTGAAGATATTATGCTAAGTGAAATAAACTAAGTGAAATAATGCCAGGACAAATACGGAATTATTTTATTTATACGAGGTATCTAGGCTCAACAAATGTGTAAACACAGAAAGTGGAATAGAGGTTTCCAGGGTCTGTGGGGAAGGGGAATGAGGAATTATTTGCCAATGGCTACAGAGTTTCTGTTAGGGTAATGAAAAAGATTTGAAGATAGGTAATGGTAATGGTTATACTGTGAATGTAATTAATGCCACTGAATGCTTAAAAATGCCGAAAATGGGGGCACCTGGGTGGCTTAGTCAGTTAAGCGTCTTACTCTTGATTTTGGCTCAGGTTATGAACTCACAGTTGTGAGATTGAGCCTTGATTTGGTAATCTGTGCTGGGTGTGGAGACTGCTTAATATTCACCCCCCCTCTACCCCCTCAAATTCTTAAAATGGTAAATTTTATGTTATATGTATTTTACTACTATAAAAACGTTTCAGAAAAATCCAGTGAACACATTAGAAACCAAGAAAGGATGTCATTAGCTGACCAAAACATAAGGAATTTCTGTATGATAGATGACCCTACCCTCAAAATGAAAATCATGAAAGCAGTGAGACTGATTACGCTCACTGAGATTACTCACTGACTGATTACTTCAAGGAAACTACAATAAGATAAATAGCTGACTTCTGATTAGAAACTGTGTAGGACAGAAAGCAGTAGGATAACACATTGAAAATGATGAAAGAAAAAAAAGATTGCCAGGCAAGAATCCCATATGCATCAAAATTAACTTATAAAAATAAAGGTAATCCATTTAGGCATTAAAGAGCTTGGAAGTTGTCTCTCCTGCCCACATATGAAGAAGAAAAAAAGACACAGGACAACCTAAAAACTGACTCCTCATAAATTCATCAGAGGTGTGAGGTTATAAGATGCATCAGTGCCCCCAAGACTGGATAGAGATACAGATGAATACAAATAAGCACAATTTACCAGAGTAGAAACACAGGAGGGGAAACTATGTGGGAACAAGGACTTGGGTAGCAGGACCTGAACTTGACAAATTTCTGGAAGTTCAGTGGCGACAAGTTTGAGAGTTAAAAATTCCAAAGGGACCCAGTCCCAGGGAAGACTCCCACACTTTGAGTTTTATTACCAGGAGCCCTATCAGTTTCTCACAGATTAGGGAATACTCCCCTCGTCTTTCTAGTAGGGAAAGGGAAAGGACAGCTACTTTTAAATATGCCCAGAACATTCTGTTCTTAAAGCCTGCTCTTAAGAGAAACTACTGTGCAAGACTCTAACCAATCTTGGGGAAGGGAAATACACAACACCAGCACCCTCTAGCCTTCCTGTCCCACCTAAAGGGAAAAACAAAACAAAACCAAACAAAACAAATTGAGAAGAACTTGTGAAGGGCACAGCTCAGGGGTACAGGGTCACTAAAGAACTTAGGCCAACTCATAGTACTATAGAACACTTCTAGTCCTTGAACACCTTACCACTACATCAATAAGGCTTCTTATAATATGGGAATACAACTGAAAGAAGTGCATCTCAGGCAATATCCAAAATAAATAAACCATATGGATGACATAGGGAATATAGTCAATAATATCGTAGTAATTTTGTATGATGACAGATGGTAACTATATTTCTATACTTACTGTGGTAAGCATTGTGCACTGTAGAGAACTGTTGAATCACCATGCTGTACACATGAAATTAATATAATATTATATGCCATCTATACCTCAAAAAATAAAGAATAAAGACAAACAAAACATGAACATAACTTATTTACAGTCTCCTATACCAGGCAATTCATTAAATAAACTATGTTAGATTAAAAAAATAAAAAATCTCTAGGGAAATCTAAAGAAAACAGGCCAGACAAAAACAAGGACACTGGGGAAAGTTTAGCTTCCAACACCGACAGCTATAGCAAATAGTAAGTAAAGCCAAATGCCTAGCCTGACAACATAAAATCTTATTTAAAGGCCTACTTACCTCAGTTTCTTTCACCTATGTGTAACTTTCAAACAAAAAGTAGAAGTCATACTACAAGATATAGCAAACATCAGAACCAGACTCAGAAATGACAGAGAAGTTGAAATTATCAGACTGGGGATATCACTCAACTAAAACTAATATGCCACATACTGTAATGCAAAAAGTGGACAACATGAAAGAACAGATATGGATAATGTTAGGAGAGAAGTGGGAGATTTAAGAAAAAATCAAAAGGAAATGGTACATTGAGGCGCCTGGGTGGCTCAGTTGGTTGAGTGTCCAACTTAGCTCAGGCCATGGGCTTGTGGTTCGTGGGTTTGAGCTGGTTCGTGTGGTTCATTGGGCTCTGTGATGACAGCTCGGAACCCGGAGCCTGCTTTAGATTCTGTATTTCCCTCTCTCTCTCTGTTCCTCCCCCACTTGCACTCTGTATCTCTCTTTCTCAGAAATAAATCAAGATTTTAAAAAAGTTTTTTTTTAATGAAATGGTAGAAAGCGAAAATACCATAACAGAAGTATGGGTTCATCAATAGACTAGACACAGCTGAGGTATCAGTGAAGAATGATGATATATTAACAGAAACTTTCAAAACTGAAAGAAACGGAAAAAAAGAAAAATGAATAGAATATCTCAGAACTAGGGGCCAATTATAAAAGGAGCAATAGGCACATAACAGAAATACCAGAAGGTATAGAGGGAAAGGAAACGATGAGGTATTTATAGTAATAATGATAAAATAATTTCCCCAAATTAATGAAAGGCATCAAACCATAGGTTGAGGAAGCTCAGAGAATACAAAGCTAGATACTCAAAAATCTATACTTAGTAATCTCATATTTAAACTGCAGATAATCAAGGAAAAATCTTGAACAAAGCCAGAGGAGAAAAATACCTTATGTACAAAGGAGCAGAATAGGAATTACATTGGACATCTCTTTAGAAATCATGCAAGCCAAGAAGAGAGAGGAATAAAATATTTAAATTATTAAAAGTATCACCAACTTGGAATTCCATACTGAGCAAAATTGTCCTTCAAAGATGAAGGACAAACAGACTTTCTCAGATAAAAATTTGAGGGAACTTGTCACGAGTAGAACTGTTTTGTAAGAAATGTTAAAAGAAGTTCTTCAGAGAGAAGAATGCTATATGTAAGACACTCAGATCTTAGAGAAGCATTAGAGATGAAAAAATTGAAGGTAAAAAGAATAGTTTATATCTTTTATTCTTTTATTTTCAGTAAAAGTTTTCATGCTTCCCAATTTGAGGGTTAAATTACGGTACTTCTCTGATCCTTAATTGATATAGCAGAAAAAAAATTGTTCAAAATAATAACAACAATGTATTCAATGATTATAGCTGATGGATAAATAAAATGGATGGCAGCAACGTTATAAGGGATGGGATAGAGAAATTGGAAAAACTCTGTAATAAGGGAAGTGGTATTGTGTTATTTGGAAGTGGTCTTGGACTAGTTATAGATACACTACAAATTCACTTTAATGGGCAATCACTAAAGATTAAAAAGTAGGATTATTGACATGCTAAGAGAAGATAAAAAAAAATAATACCATACAAAATATTCAGTTAAAATTAGACAAGGCCAAAAAAAAAAAAAAAAAAAGACTGGGAGACAAAAACAGGAACAAAGAACAAAAGCAATAAATAGAAAACTGTAATTAACATGATAAATATTAATTCAATTAGATCAACTATTGTCAGAGTGGATCAAAAAAAGATTCAACTATGTATTGTCAGCCATTGACCTTGGAGTGGCAGGCAAGATGGCGGAGAAATAGGGAGCTCTGTACTTCTCACCCACATCCCTCAAACAAAGAAGGGTTGAAGCCAAAGGACACTGAACCACATGAGCCTGGGAGAAAAGGAGACAGAGTACACTAAGAAGACAGCCTCAAAAGTGCATGATTGCAAACTGGGGAAGATTAAAATGGGAAGGGACCCGGAGGCATGGAGGGGAGGAATCCCCCTCTGTGGAGAGACAAGGGGAAGAGAAAGAGCAGCTGAAATTGTTCATAGAACTCTACCTGGAAAAGAGAAAATACTCGGCCCAGGACAGAGAGGGATCCTGTCACCCCATCTCTAACTGCAGGGCGTTCAGAGAGAGATACTATCTCTAGCTGCTGTGCTTTCTTTGGGCTGGGTGCCCCGGTCCCATTTGGCACCAAGAGGAACTGCTCCCCTACTTGATAGCCGGTTAGGAAGCATCCGGCCTGCGGGATTACGTTTCGGGCAGTAACATTAAAGTGCAAGGACTAAGACTGGGAAATGAGGCAGAGCTTGGGACATAGAACATGGCCCACCTTGGCTACACCCGTGGCACAGGGTGATTGTACCCAAAAGAGTGATTTGCAACACTTGGTTCGAGAAGGGACTGGGGCGCTGCCATTTTTCTCCCCACAACCACCAAGGCAGGGCCTCAGGGAGCAGGCAGGGGACCCACAGTGGAGGTGAGAACTGCCTACAACAAATCACGCCCCCCCCCCC